>PVKE010020646.1:0-27296 GCA_004027555.1 Craseonycteris thonglongyai | reverse complement strand
GAACTTGCACTTGGCGGCCATCAGCTGGTGCTAAGTAGCCACCTCCCTTCTCAGTGGGGGATCTGGGCATAAGCTCTGCAAGCTGCTGCAGTCTGCACTACTCCCTTTTCTCACCTGTCCCCCTTCTTACAATTGCATTAACTGTCTTTATGGTCATCTGAACTGGTGATCATGGCTTCTCACAGACAAAAGGAGAACAGAACTCTGTTTTCTCTTTTCTTTTCTCTGTATTTTAAGCAGCCCTGGGCCAAAAAAAAAAAAAAAAAAAAAGCAAAAGCAAAAACCTGCCTGCTAAAAATGGTACAAATTTATAGATCATAGAAGAGGATTAAATTAAACTAATTAACACTTTAGCACCCACATAATAAAATATAGTTGTGTTTCTTCACAACCTAATTGCAAGATTAATTCATGGTGAATTACAGGTGGTGGGACCTGGTCATGAGACAAAAGATTGAACTATATGATGAACACTTGTTAGTTTGCTCTGCAACTGGATATACAGGATGGTCCAGAAATAGGTGTACAGGTGAATCAATGAAATTAATCACAACATATTATATGGGGACACACACATTGACACACAAATATGCAAATAAATACTGTATACCTACTTTGGGGCCACCGTGTGTAACTAGTCAGTTGAAGATAATGCAAAAGTCTCTTTGAGGTTTTTTTTGGAAATAGGGGGGCGGCAGGGGGACTGGAAAAAATGGACCCTTTGTCCTGCCCAGTAGTGGTCTTTGTTTAAACACCTGGTTTGCAGACACCAATTTTATGTCACTATTATTTTTCTTAATTCTGAGATGCCTCCTGCTCTCCTTGGTTCTTTGGAAAATCCTTGTATAAAAATCTCTTTGGATAGACTTATTGTTAACAAAGTAAAAAAAGGGGAGGCGGCATCTCTGAGTGTATCTGTTAGATCACTTGTTCCTGCTCTTTGGGTGGGAAGATGGATGTAATTTCCCCCTAGAGCAGGTACATCCTGAATAATGCACAAAGGTCTGGTCTAGTCAAGAATGTTAAACACTTGTTTATCTGTGTCTGTTCCCCACAGGGGAGGGGGATTGAGACAAAACAAATACTCTGCTTTAGGAAATTAAACCCACACAGATTAGTGTAAAATTCTTTAACATCAGGTGGTCTCACTAAGGAACTGTAAATTTCTCCATACTCTTTTCAAACTAAATGGGATCCTAACATATACAATATTGATGATCTTTGAACATAGTCATCCCCACACATAGATTAGGTATGCTGTGCCTCTCTCTTAATTTTACATTCCGTGGTGATTTGGCTCTCAAATCATGAGCACATTCTCCCATTTAGTGACCTCATTTCTCTCCCATGGCAGCCTTAATGACACTCAAATATATCATTCACTTTTCACACATTCCAAAATATACCAACATTGTATACCATCATTCACCCATCTTGACTTGTAGGCTTTTTATTATTTTTTTTAATCTCATTCTGTCCAGACAAGGTTGATAATTCAACTGGAACTTGTATCTATAGGAATTCAATAATTATCAAATTTGGAAGGAAAATTAATTTCCAACTTGGTGTTTTTCTATGTAAATGCTGGCCCGTTTTTCTGAAATCCGTCTGTGACTTTTTTTTTTTAAGACATAAAATAGATTTTAGACCCAATTTAACTTTCTATTTATCAGTGTATTATTCCAAGGAAACGAATGTAATCTCCATGTTTGAATTAATTCCTGATACATTGGAGTACAGATTTAAACAGTAGGCAAATATAGCACTAATAAAAAACCAACCATTTTTCCTCAGCTCTATGCCAGGTTTTTAGCCTTGTGAAGAGACCACAGATGTTACCAGGCCCTGGAGCTCTAAGCAGACCTCCCAGGAAGCTTCATTTCTTCCTCTGCTTTTGCCAATCTTTCTTTGAACCAAGCTCCTATATCTTCATTCTCTTTCCTGTATGAGAAGGCTTTCAATTCCTTCATACTCCTTCTAAAAACACCAAGCAGTACATAAAAATACAAACACACACACACACACACACACACACACACACACACAAATCAAATTCCTTTCTACTGCTACCCCTTCCCCTTCCACTCTTCTCCCCAGAGGAAACCATGGTTAATAATTTTCTATGTAAATTTCCAGTCAAGTGACAACCACTCCCCTCTTCCCCCTCCTTACCATGTTGCATTAGATGCTGCAAATTCTTAGCAAGGTGGAAAGTCGTGCAGGTATAAGAGTCGAAGGATCAGTTATTTGGTGTGTGGGTAACCAGTCCACGGTTGACTTGTTTTGAGATGATACAGACCTGGATTAAATGTGGCATGCATGTTATTTTATCTTGAAAGATCCACATGCCTAATCACCACTGTTTCAAACTCATGCTCCTTTTACGGTGCTCAGTCACAATACTGCGTTCCTCTTGACATCGTAAATGTGATGCAATCCAGTGCCAGTGAGAGCTTTTCTATGTGATTGATAGATGAATGCTGGGAAAGGAGAGCCTCATTCTTTTAGAGTCTAAAATTTAGACCACGGGCCAAAAGGATGTAGAGGGTTGAGGGTGCCAGTACTCCCCTTTCCCATCATGAAGAAAGAGCCTGCCTGAGAAAGACAAAGCTCTGACGGTCCGGAACCAGAACAACTTTTTGAGTTTCATGAGCCAATGCATTCCCTTTATTTTTAACTTCATCCAGTTTGAGTTGGCCTTCTGTCACTTGCAATTGAAATTGTCCCAATGTGTATGCTGAGTTGTGTCATGTTTCTTCCAAACATCTAATTGCATGAGAGTGAAACATCTACATACATAGGAAACCTGCCTTTGTGTATACAGCTTTTATATAACATGAAAGTAATTGCTAGAATAAAGAGATATGAGTAATATACTGGCCCATCCAGTCCCTGGTATTACGACAGCACAAAGAAGAATATCTAGCCCAGAGATGTCCTACAAAGATACCCTAGAAATGGGGGAAAATGGGAGGCTACCCAGAGGAGAGGAAGTGGGGCCACAGGTGAAGGCTAAGTTTACTTTAGTTCAGAACAGGAGAGTTTGGGGACGCAGCAGCATTTTTCATGGTTCAGAGGGCTCTGATTTATTGGATGGACAGGTTTGGGTAAGATGAGAGCAATGTGGGATCTGGGCAGGGAGGGGAAGCACAGAGCAGCATGGGGATGTCAGTATGAGAGAAGACAGTTAATAGAGTCTGACCAAGATCACCTGAAATATGAGATATGGAGATGGGGTGGGTGGGTGGGGCGGGTCGTGGTGGCTCAATCTATAGGCATTAAGGGTATCTATGTGATTTGAGGATAGTCAAGTGCTCATGTCTAAAGTTGACCTATTGATCCCTTGATCCCTGTTCATCCACTCATCCATCCACCCACCCACCTTTCCAATGATTATCCACCCATTCCCAAACATGTATTGTGCTTCTGTCATGTACCATGTCCTATGTTGTCAAGGAGAAGGATGAGAAGACATGGCTCTTATCTTTGGGGCACTTCAGTCTAGGGTTGGAAAAAGATATATAAACAGATAATTGCAGCACAGTTTGCTAAGTGAAATAATAAAAGCTTTTGCAAAGTGCCAAGGGAAGGCATATTGGTTTTGAAGATTAAATGAGATTACATATGTGAAAAGCACTTTGTGAGCTATTCAGGTATTAGTCATTATTATAATCTTCAAAACAACTCTCAGTGAAAGGCTTGGATTATTAGCCCCTTACATTTTTTTGATATTATAAAAGCTGTCTAAGTACTTTACTACAAGTTACAAAATAGAGAAAATAAGAACTCACTCGTGATTCAGATGCTTTAACACTCATATTATTTTACATTTTTCTAAGTTTCATTAGTGTCTTAATTCCTGAAATTTTGTTTTATTTTCTCACATAGCAATAATGCTACGTATATCATCATGCTGATTTTTCCCTCTTTAAATTAAATTATCTACATTTTTTCCATGGGTACACCCATTTCGTGGGTCACATCCATGAGTGAGGGAAGTTGCCATTGTAAGAGCTGATATGTCCCTGGTGTAGCCCTGGGCGAAGCCCCACACTGCTGGCTCTTTATGAGTTACTGGGACTCTTTCTAAGAATGGCCCATAGGTTCCCTGTCTCTGCCATGATTCTGCCACTCCGGGCAGGGAGCTGTGCCTGGTATTCATGTTGCTTTCCTCTTTGGTTTCTTGCTGACTCTGAAAAGCCTCTCTATGTCTGCTGATGGGCAGCTACCCCTCTGTCCTGAGCTTTGTCACCATGTGAAGAGGAAAGTGGTCTCTGTGCCCAGCTGAGTCACATCAGTGAACCAGTTTGTGCCCGCAGTAGATGCCTGAGACCGAGGGATATCCATGCTCACCTCCCTTCCTCTCCTTTTATTCTCTTTTAAAGCTAGCTGATCCTGTAGGTTTTCATTTCCATCACTCCACCAATATAACTTTCGTTAAGGTCACTATGTTTCCAAGTCCAATGGCCAATTTTCAACTATCACCTTATTGGTGAGTGATATGTGACACAGTTGATCACTTTTCCCTCCTCAAAGTGCTTTCTTCACTTACCCTCCAGTTATCACATTCCCGGGAGCTCCTTCTTTGTTTTGCTGGGCCTGCCTCATCTCTTTGACCTTCTTGTACTTCCTTATGCCTTCACCTCTCTCATTTAATGCCTTCCCCATCTTACCATTATCATATTAGTGTTTGGGGTCCAAAGGAAATGGAAAGAAATTGCCCTATTTTTCCTGTTTGCCTCCTTCTGTGACATAGGAGTATATTCTACTCCTCCAATGAGGTAAAATAATATGATGCCCAGCTTAGGCTCTGAACCCTAGTTTCCTCATCCATGAAATGAATCTGATAACACACCTTATAGGGTTGTTAGAAATAAGTCAGTATTGCATCTAAAGTCCATGCTCACAATGCCTGGCCCACACAGTTGTTTTAATGAAAATTTGAGCACTGTAGAGTCAGACAAATCAGGATTTAAAAGACTTATTATAGGCAAAGCACTTAGAACAGTGCCGAGCACATAGTAAATACTATCTAAGTGTGAAGCCTGGTAATAATAGTAATAATTACAATTTGATTCATCATTAGGAGTTATGCAATCCAGGGCAAATGGCTTCTCTTAGTCTCAATTCCTCAACTCAACTATGGGGATAAAGTGGCTATTGTGGCAATTAACTAAGATACAGTGTGCAACATGCCTGCAACTCAAGAGGGTCTTAACTATTTTTCTATTGTGGGACAATCAGGTATTTCATTTTTAAAACCATTAGACAATGCTGTGATGAACCTCTTTGGGCATAATGGTTTTCACACATTTTAGATTATTTCCTTACTTTGGAATTTCAGAATCAGTGTTTTTAAATAAAAATGTATGAATGTTTCATAGCTCTTATTGCAAATGCCATAGATTTCTTATCTTTATCATTTTGCAGAGTGACTGAGCTTTCACGTTACTTGGCTGGTCAGTTAGAATCAAGATTGGTGTTCAGAGTACTATATTTTGCTGCCTCTCACTCTCGTTCCTTTCTTTTCCTGAGTGGGCCATTAGACAATTTACAAGGTCATCTGTTACATAATGAATTACTCCATTCATAGTTCTTGTGGGTCAGGAATCTGGGAGTGGCTTAGCTGAGCAGCTTTGGCTCAAAGTCTCTCCAAAGGCTATAATCATCTTGAGGCTGAACTGGGGCTGGAGAACCATCTTACCCACTCACTCACTTGCTTGTTGGCGGGACTTCAGTTTTGTTTTTTTTTAAGATTTATTTATTGTTTTTGACAGAGAGAGAGAGAGAGAGAGAGAGAGATACAGAGTCAGATACAGAGAGAAGGGGGAGGGCCCAGAACAGTCTCCATGGTTGCACATCATCGGTTTTTCCACATAGTTTCATTCCACAGGTGGGTGGGGCTGCACAGGGCAGGAACTGGGCTGGGGTCTCACCCCGGTGAGAACTGAACTGGGGGCACTCCCCAGGTCAGCATATGGGTCTGTACGGGCCAGGGCTGGGATTCGATCCTTGGTCCCCGGGGCTGCAAAGTGAACGCCTAACCCACTGAGCCATCCCGGCTTTCCCCGGGACTCAGTTCTTTACCAGGCAGACCTGTCCATAGGCAACCTGAGTGCCCTCAGAGAAGGCAGCTGGCTTCCCCCAGAGCAAGTGACCCAAGGGGGAAGAGAGAGAGCCTGAAACAGAAGACAGCTTTTAAGAACCCAGTTCCAGAAGTAAGAAATGATCATTCTTGCTGTGCTGTTGGTCACACAGCTCAACCCTGGATGTTGTGGGATGGTGGGGATCAATGGGGGGCCTCTTGGAGACTGGCTACCACACAGTGGGCTGTGGGATCACAGTTGAACCTTCTTTATGTCTCTCTTGCCTCTTATGCCTTAGTCACATTCTGCCTTGCTTTGTCACTGCTTTCTGATGTGATCAGACATTTATGTGCCCACTCTGTGTCCGGCATTGTGCTCGTTGCTTTCACAGATGCATTTAACCTTCACAACAACTCGTGTGAAATGAATATGGTTGCTCCCTCTTGCAGAAAGGAAAACCAAAGCACAGAGAAATAATCGCCCAAAGCAGATCACATGGCAAAGCTAGAACCAGAGTAGAGATTCAGACTCAGGACTGACTGCCAAATCTTGTCCTTTCTACTCCACCAGGGGACCTTCTTGGCGCACTCAGTCTCTCTGACTACCATTTTAGCTCTGGAGAGCGCTCAGCGATGCCATTCAGGGAACCATTGCCAGCTGGTCCCCCCTTGCCTGGAAGCCACTGAAGCCTAGTCAGTGAGAATCGAGGCAGATCAGACAGTGCCCCAATCTGCCTGTGGCTGAAGTTATCGCCAATGTGACAGTCAATGTCAATACTAACGTATGACTGGGGAACAAGTCCAGCTTTTGATATGTGCTTTATTGATCTCTGAAATCTCTTAATTCCTGACTTTTTGGGCGGTGGTGGTGGTTTTATTACCTGTGATGACCTGTGTTGGAGGTTATCTGTAATGGCAGCTCAGGTTCAGTGAGGCGTCTCGGCCATTTCAGTCAGACAGGGCTCCCAGGGCTTCTCTGCCTTTAAGTTTTGATGGGATTTTCTTACTGTCTTCTACCAGCTTTGTAAGAATTTTCTTTTAAGTTTCTGTAGCTTTCTGAAGGAGCTCCAAAAGGAAGGGGTTATTATTGTTATTTTTTGTTAAAGAAAAAAACAGAGGTGTGCGGTAGGCATGAGAATGCACCCTTCAGAACTCCTGCTCTGGGGAGTACAACTGACTGATGGTCCCAGCTGCTCCGTTCTGTGTCCATTACTGTGTATGTGCCAAGGTGTTTTCCCCATCAGCTGCTTTCTGCAGAAAAAAATCAAGGGAATTTACAAGAAATAAAAAACCAAAGTACCTTGCCCATAATCATTCACTTATAATTAGAGCAGGTGAAATAAAATTCGTATCTGAGCTGTTCAGAGGTAGGCTGGGCACTGAGAACCAGCACAGCTGAGAAAATGTGGAAGAAAACGGACATGCCTCAGCCAGACTCCTAGGAGACATGAGAACTTTTTCAAAATACTTGAAAAGCTGTCATGTGAGTGAGGAAATGCATTTATTCCAAATGGCTCCAGAGGGAGGAGCTTGATGACTCTCAAATTGTTATCTCCCGCCAACATTTTTCTTCTGAGCTCCAGGATTGTAAATCTAACTACCTTCTGGACTCATCCATTTGCATGCCTCAGAGGCATTTCAAACTTAACATGGTCAAAGCTCATTTTGATTTCTTGTCTTTAAAACTTGTACCACCATCTGAGTTCTCAAACTTGGTGAATGCCATTGACATCGATGTGATTTCTCATGATAAGAACATGAGCACTTTCATGGACTCCTCTCTCTCTTCCACCCTGGACATCTAATGGGTCACTCTAGTCTTTTGCTGCTTTGAAAAACCATACCTCATTTATTTCTCTATCTGTATTAGTTATCTACGGCTGTGTAACAAAACTTAGCAGCTTGAAACAACAGGTCAATACCTTTGGGAGAGCCCAGAAGCAGCTCAGCTGGGTCCTCTGGCTCATTGTTGCTCACAACACCTCAGTCAAAGCAGCAGCTGGGACTGCAGACATCTCTAGACTCAGCTGGAGGAAAATCCCTTCCAAATTCCAAATTCACTGATGTGGTTGTTGCTACGATTCAGGTTCTTGCTGGCTATAGACTTGAGATATCTCTTAATTCCTTGTCACGGGGGCCTTTTGATTATGGCAGCTAATATCCTGCCTTCCTTCAAAATGAGTGAGAAAGTAAGAGAAGGGAAGGAAGATGGAAAGAGGGAGTCTTTGTAATTCCGTCTCAAAAGTGACATCCCATAACTTTTGCTGTATTCTGTTTGTTAGACGTGAACCAGTAGGTGCAGCCCACATTCAAGTGAGGGGAGTGCATGAACACCGAATGCATGGATGCCAGTCCTCTAGGATCATCATGAACATCTTTTAGAAGATGTCCCCACAGTTACTGTTGACTTTCATGCTGTTGGTCACTGCATTCCATTCTCACAGCCATAATATCGTGGCTGTTCCTTTCTTCCTGGCTCTACTGCCCCTTTCGTGGTTCATTGTCATCTTCCACCTGGACAATTACAAAAGTCTCCCAGCTGGTTTTCCTGCCTCTGTCCTTGTCCCCCCACCCCTGTCTATTTCTGGCTTTGTGAATGAGGCAGCAGCGGGTGATGGTGGTGTGTGGGGAGCAGTGAGTCTGGTTTGGAACCCCTCCATTGAGGCAGAAGGGGCACTGACCTGTTTTCAGAGTGGTTGCAGTCCAGGTAAATAATGATGAGGGGTGATGAAGGGCAGTCCAAGCTTTTATGAGGAGCCTAAGGACCCCGGCTCCTAGAGCAGGGGCTTGGAATATGGGCCAACAGCAGAAGGCAGGGCTCTGAATGTGGCTGCTTAGTGATAGGCGAGGGGCTTTGGCTGGTGAATGTGGGACACCCAAGGTCCATTCTCAGAATACCACTGGGTAGTTGTGGCCTGGAGCTGGGATTAGTCACCAGTTGTCGCTCTGGGCCCTGTTCCTGGCAGACTGCAAGGGGCCACTGAGTGACCACTGGATTCACTCCAGCTTCATGGGTCATTGGCTCCAGCAGAGCCTCCATACTTTCCAACTGCAGAGACAGAAGGTGTGTGTCGGGAGCAGGACTCCCCCATGGACTTCTTAATGGCTATCAGAAATTTGCTTTTTGGTGGGACTGTCCTGCCAATTCAACTGACTCTTCACAATTTAAAGGACTGCCCCATTTTTTAGAAAGTACAGGATAGTGGAGAGATTGCCAGCAATTCTGAGACCAAATCTCAACTCTGCCACCGATTAGCTGTGTATTCTTGGGAAGTTACTTGACCTCTCTGAGCCTCTGTTTCTTGGTCTGTAAGATGAGGATAGCAAGGCTTACCTCATGAGATAAAGATGAGAAAATATGCAGAGATGCTTACAGTATAATGCCTGTCCCATCATAGGAACGTGAAACAAATTGTGTGTGATGAGAAGTATAGAGAATAACACACGGGAAACTCCAGAGGGGCCCACCATGGAGGTGGTCTTTCTCTCAGACAGGTGTGGATCTGGTCCAGGCCTTCAGTGACGAGGGCAGGAATCTGGCAGGGAAAGCCAGTGTCCACTCTTCACCAGTGTCTTTGGAGCAGTACACGGGGTGAATAATGATAACAATAGCTAGTATTCCAAGCACCTTTCTTATATTAACCCAGTCCTCACAGCAGCACTAGGAGGTAGGAATAATCACTCTCACCCTGCATTGCACACGAGGAAACTGAAACCCAGAGGTGCTGGGTGACTTAATGACACTCAGCTTTTAAGTGGCTCTGGAGTCGACATTAACCATCAGACCAGTGCACCACTGCCTCTCAGCAACTTGAACTCTGGTCAGCTCTGACCCCATCATGAGTGTAGATACTCAGCAAACCCCTCTGTTGTCTTTATAGTTGAACAGCCCCTATAGGGGGTGGGCCATTTGTTATATAGAGTGAAGAACCTGCCTGACACTTGGAATGACACATCCAGGTAAGTTGTCTGAGGACTTGACCCTGTCTGAGGGCGCCTCATTATTCCAGCATGATGCGTGACCCTGGCTAGAAACTTCATAACTGTTGACTTAATTTCTTAATTAATCTCACAAACATTGAGCACCTAGTGTGTGCCAGAAAACGTAGTGATGGTCAGTGGTGGGTGAAGAGATTCCTGTCCTCCCTAGGTGCTGGGATATGCTGAGAATCGAGTTGAAAGACTGATATTTCAGTAAGGCAGGTTTTGATTCCACACAAGTGAAGTTTTGTACCTCATCCAGCCGAGAGGCAGCAACTTCCTTGTGGAGGGAGTGCATTTCCTATCCTCAGAGGTGTTCAAGCAAAGCCAGAATGGCCACTTGGTGGGGATGTTGCCGAGGGGATAAAATACCAGAGAGGTGCTTGCAAGAGAACATTAAGGTTCTTTCCAGTCACTAGGAATTAACAGTTAAGAGAAATCTGGATGCAACAAACATGATATAAGGACATGACAATACTTTTCTTAAAGCCTGTGGCCACACATCAGTGTGAGGAAAAAAGGGGGGGTCATTGGGTTTCCAGAAGCAGGAGTTTGAAGGCACTGCGGTCTTAGAATGGCGGTGGAACTACAGTTCACGTGGGAAGAGGCCCCCTGCAGCTATAGAAATCACTCTTCTGAATAGACAAAGGACACATTGCCACACCCTGCGGTTCACAGCACGGCTGGGGAAATCAGCGGCCCAGGAATGGTTGTTACCCGCCACTTGGACAGGAAATGTCGCAGACAAAGTCTAGTTTTTCTGCTGCAGGAATTAAAGTTCAGAGGCAGCTGCAAAGAAATCGATGCTGAGCTGCAAAACCCTTAATGAACAACAGCAAAAGGCAGAGCCTGTTGCCTAAAACAGCTTTTTTCCCCCGAGCTGCTTGTCTAGTGTGAGGGTGTTAACAAGAATTGATTGCGTTCCTCCCGGGTGTGGTTTCCGAGTGCAGCTACACGGTGGAGGGAAAAGCAGTTGCTGTGGGTTCAAGTCCTACCTGGCGGCTGAGTCATCGGTTGTGTTGGTAGTGACATGGAGGTCTAGTTGTTAGGCCTATATGATGCCACTCGTCCCTCTTCCCCTGCTTGTGGATACTCTGGCAAAGGATCGAGTGCTAGATTAGAACCAAAGTCCCAGCCTTAAAAAAGGTTGAGCAAGCGCACAGAATTCCCATTCAAAGTCTTCTGGGAGAAGGACAGTTGGAGGTCACTCTGGCCACTAGGCTTAAATGGGTTTCCTGTTCCTTAGTCACTTTTGCTTAAACCCAAGTTTGTTTGTACCAAACAAACCTATGACTCTACACAGAGAGGAAATAGCTTGGCAGAAGGGAGGACATATGGCACATCACCTATGACCAAGAGTGAGACTATGACCTCATCAAAAGTCACACCCCCATCGATCCCATGAGCCATCACTCCTCTTGAGGAGGCTGAAAAAGGTAGGTAGTGATTTCCTTCTTTAGGATCTGGGCAGAAACGGGAAAGTTGTGGAAAAGGATGCTTGCTACTCAGCCATTTAACTTGTCTGCTTTAAATTTCCTCATCTATGAAGTGGGTGCAACATCTCTACCTTATTTCTCAGGCAGGGTCATCTTGAGAATCAAATGAAACCACATCTGTGCAAGTGCTTGAGAAGCTGAATTGCTTTCACCAACCAAATGGGATGGGATGGATGCCTTTGTTTATAACTCAGGGGAGGAAGACTGAATGACAGAAGAAAAGCACAATTGGAAGCTGGCCCTTTGGGGGGCTATTTCCTAAGTTTGTGATACTGCAGAAGTCTCCACAAAACTGCCTCAAGTCCTCACAGCACCCATGTTGGCAGGTATTACCACTTATCTTACAAATGAGGGAATGAAGTACGATGGTCAACCAGCAGGTTTGCCCCGGATGTGGGATTTCCCGGGCACAGGATTTTCCAATGCTAAATCCTGGGACGTTCTGGGCAAACCAGGATGAGCTCTCATCCCAAACTCAAGTCCCAGAAGGTTGAGCAATTTTCCCAAACCTCCCTGGCTGGTCAGGAGCAGAGTCAGATTAAAACATGGGTCTGTTACCCTAAGATTCATGTCCTTTCCTTACTCCTTTCTGCTTAAACGTAGTTGGATTGACACAATGTGTATATATCTGAGTGGACTGTGTGTCAGGAGCCGCAGTTATCAACGTGATGGGGTTTAACAGGGAACAGACGGCTTTGCTAGAAAGGTATGTTCTTTGCCATAATACCTGAGATTTCTATCTTGGATGGTTCTCTTTTAAGGGTTTTCTTAAGAGTGTATATAAGTTGGATATGGGCATGAAAAAAGCCAAGGGGTACATGGGCTGGCATCTTTAAGGAGGTTGTTTAATCTTGTTCAGTGGATCTTAAACTTAAAGAGCAGGAGCAGCTTATAAATAAAGGTAGTTTTGGGCTGTGCTGTCAGAATCCTGATGTGGTTTGTCCTAAGAGGAGGCAACAATTGCATCTGGGTGACCTGGTTAAATTGTCCCTTCCCTCAGAATGATTACAACAGCCATGTAACTGACCTCCTTCTCTGCAGAACATTCCGCAGTGACTTTCCATCAGCTCCTGAATCAACTCCGGCTCTTTAGCTTGGCCAACAAGGTCCTCCAAGGGCTGGCTCTGGGTCCCTTGCAGCCTCATCCCCTGCCACATTTGGCCTGGACTGCAGCAGCTCTCTTGGCTCACGGTGCTGTTGCTGCCCCCACCTTATCCTCCTCTCCCCCGCCCTGTTCTCTGCTTCCATGATTCCTTCTCCCACATCTTTAGACACTTACTTTCTCCTGCTCCTTCTTCGGGGTTCAGTTCAGGCATCCCGTCCTCCAGGAAGATGCCCCTGGCTCACCTCTCATGCCCCCTCCACTTTAGGTGGCTTCCTTGAGTACTGTTTGAATAGCCCATTAGGCCTGCCTTTCCCACTGGACTATGGGTCCTTGTGGGGTGGAGGCTGGATGTACTCTTCTCTCATAAGGACCCCGCAGGTGCTGTGGAAATGGACTGGCCCAGGGAGTGGGCAGGTAGCTGTTTACTTGGCATTGGCTCTGTGAGCACCCATAAGCTGTTTGTGACAGTGACTACCCACACTCTGAGCACAATAGATGGTGGAACAAGGGACTCAGCAATATTGCAATCATCAGTCTCAATTGCTGTGGGGAGAAGGGATTAGGGAATAGCAAACTGACAAGCTGGCTTATTCTCAGAGCTAAATTAGGAACAAGATTTTCGTGCTGACGGGAGGAAGTGTGAGTCTGAGAGGGGGTGTATGGGAGAGGGAAATTTGGGGGTGTGCATATGGTGCTGCCAGAAGTTAAAGTCAGAGGACTTTAGGTTCAGAAATTAACTCTTGCCAGAGAGGCCACTTGACAGAATTAAACTCTCTTTTTATAGCTCTTCTCTCAGTTTTTAAGTATAATAAATTGGCAAATTCCATAATGGCAGAAACTTGTATATTGCCGTTGTATGGATTGTAGTAGCAGCTCAAGAAATGTTTGTTGAATGAATGAATGACTACTCTATAAACTACTATATGCCTCTACATTCCACAGCTCCTTTCTGTCTACCTCATCCTAATCCTTTAAGCCAGTTTGCCTTTCTCCATCTCATATCCTTGCTGGTCCAGGAAAATGTGCTCCTATTTTTGTTCACCCCATCTTCCCTATCCTTATTTGTTCTAGAACTGCATGGGGTCTGGTCCTTCTCTGGGACAAGGACCTGGAGTCTGTCCTTGACCCCAATCCTGGGCTTTTTATAGCATTGCTTGGCATCTAGAACTGGGCTTATCTGTGTCCATGGGCTTGGTCTGTTCCCTAGTGCCCACTGTTATCCTGGGTCCAGTTCTGGTATTAGCCCTGTGGAAACTGCCACCTGTCTGGGCTTCTTGGCGGGCCCCTGGGCAGTTCAGCCCCAGCCCTGGTGAGAAGAGGACCATGCACTCTTGCAGTGGCTGACCCCAGTGCCTCTCCTTGGCACATCTCCTGTCTCTGGCTGCCACTCACCACCACCTTTAAGATGTCAAAGTTGGCCAGATGCTGACCTGCTACTTCCCTGGGTCCCAATATGGCCCTACATTTATACAAGCTTTGGATTCTGCAGTATGGTTTTGGCATTAAAAAAAAAAGACACTTAGAACAATGGAACAAAACAGAGAGCCCAGAAATAAACCCATGCATATGAGGTCCGCTAATTTTTGATAAAGGTGCCAAGAATACGGTACACAATGTGGAAAGGATAATCTTTTCAATAAATGGTGCTGGAAAAATTGGATAGCCACATGCAAAAGAATGAAATTGGACCCTATCTTATACTATTAAAAAAACAACTAAAAATGGATTAAAGACAGACGTAAGCCCTAAATTGTAAGACTTCTAAAAGAAAGTTGGGAAAGCTGGATGGCTCAGCGGGTAAAGCGCTCGCTTTGAAGCCCCGAGGACCGAGGATCAAATCCCGGTCCCAGCCCATGCGGACCCACATGCTGAGCTGGGGTGTGCCCCCAGTTCAGTTCTTGCCGGGACCTATGTGGGAGGCTCCCAGCGCAGTTCCTGCCCTGTACAGCCCTGTGCCCACCTGTGGAGTGAAACTATATGGAAAACTAATGTTAATTATGGAGACTGCTCTGGGCCCTCCCCCTTCTCTCTGTCTCTCTCTGTCTCTGTTTCTCTCTGTCAAAAATCAATAAAAAAAAAAAATAAAAAAAAAAAATAAAAGAAAGTATAGGGGAAAAGCCCCTTGACATTGGTCTTGGCAATGATTTTTTTGGGTTTAACACCAAAAGCAAAGGCAGCAAAAGCAAAAATAAATAAGTGGGACTACATCAAATTAAAAAGTTTCTGCACATCAAATGAAACAATCAATAAAATGAAAAGGCAAGCGATGGGGTGGAAAATTTTTGCAAGCCATTTACTTGATAAAGGGGTTAGTATCCAAAAAATATAAGAAAATCTTACAACTCAATAGCAAAAACCAAATGACCCAATTATGGGCAAAGGACCTAAATAGACATTTTTCCAAAGAAGTCATATAAATGGTCAACAGGTATGTGAGAAAATATTCAATATCATTAGCCATAATGTGCTATCACCTCACACTTGTTAGGATGCTAATTATCTTAAAGACAAGAGATAACAAGTGCTGGCGAGGATGTGAAGAAAAAGGAACCCTTGTGCATTGTTGGAATGTAAATGACATTGCCATTATGGGAAACAGTACAGAGGTTCCTCGAAATATTAAAAATAGAACTACAATATCATCTAGCAATCCCACTTCTGAGTACATATCCAAAGGAAGGAAGTGAAATCACTATTTTGAAGAGAGATCGGCACATCCATGTTCATTGCAGTGTTATTCACAAGAGCCAAGACATTGAAACAACCTGTCTCTGCTGACAAATGAATAAAGAAAATGTGGTATCTATATACAATGGAATATTATTCAGCCATAAAAAAGAAGAAAATTCTTCCATTTGAGACAACATGGATGAACCTAAAGGGCGTTATGCTAAGTGAAATCAGCTAGACAGAGAAAGACAAATACAGTGGCATGCTATCACTAATATGTGGAATCAAAAAAAAAAAAGTCAAAGTCATAGAAGCAGAGAGTACAATGAGGGTTGCCAGGGGTTAGGGGTGCAGGAAATGGGGAATTGATCTTTCAATTATAAGATGAGTTAGTTCTGAGGATCTAATGTACAGCGTGGTGACTATAGTTAATACTGTATTGTATTCTTGAAATTTGCTAGGACAGTATTCTCAACCCATGTCCCTCTTGCCCCCCCAAAGCTAACTATGTGAGGTGATGGATGTATTAGTTAACTTAATTGTGGTAATAATTTCACAATGTGTATGTATTCCAAATCATCACATTGTACATGTTAAATATGTTACAATTTTATTTGTCAATTGTAGCTCATTAAAGCTGGGAAAGAGCCACAGAAATTAGAAATCCAGTTTGCAGAGGACTTCCATGGAAACAATCACCTGTGGTTGGGTGGGATCAGAACTGGTCGCTCTGGAGGAATTATAGTCACATTGAATGTGCTGTGTGTGCATATGTGTGTGAGTTTGCATATATGTGGTACACACAGCATCTTAACCTGTGTGGGGTATATTTATGATGTGTATGCATATGTGTGGTATGGATATGTGGAGTGTACATGGGATGTATATACATATGGCATGTGTGCATGGTATGCACACAGGTGCATGGTATACATGCATGTGCGCACAGGACACGCACACACATGTGTGATGTATGTGGAGTAACTATGGTATGTATGCCTTTGTGTGGTGTGTTTAAAGACTGATGTATGTGTGGGTATGTGGTATGCATAGTGTTTATGTGCGTGGCATGTGTAGTTTGTGTGTATACACATATGGTGTGTGGGGGTGCACATGGTACGTGTACACTGTGTGAGGTGTGTGTGAGGGGAATACATGGTGCATATACATATGTGTGTGATGTGTGTTGGGGTCCTGAGGTCCAGGGAGGACCTCAGAATTCTCAGAGACTGCTCAGAGCCATTAGAGTAGGACATGACCTGAAGAATACACATGAGCCAAGGCCTCTGGTCAAGAAGCTGTGCAAAGTCTCGAAATGCAGGAGCTCCAGGCAAAGCTGTAGTACAAAGCAGGAGAGTGAGCAAGGGGCCTGCTGAGACATGGCCTGGAGCAAGGCCCTGGAGAAGGGGGTGCTGGCATCTCCTTTCTCACAGTGAGCTGTGTAGGCTGGGCCATCTGGCTTAAAGGGCCATCACTGACAGTGTTTAGTAGCATTTGCACTGTGGCAGGTCCTGCATGAGGTGCTCAGACCAATCAGATGTAGTTTCTGGCTCACAGAAAACCAATCAGAGGACTGAGATGCCAGGGTGCCATGGGGATGGGGAGGAGAGATGGGGAAAGGAAAGGTGGGCGGGCAACATAGGTATTCCTAGGACTGGAGTGGGGCCCTGGACAGAAGGCTGCCCTTTGCTTGGAGTGAGGAGCAGGGCTGGCCATAATTACAAGCCTGTGTGCAATTTCTGCCCCTCCCTTTAAATATGTATTGTATTTTTGACTGATTATTAAAATGAAGCTGGAGCCCCTTTCTGTGTCTGGTGGCTTCCCAACCTCCTTCCTACCCACAGTTCCACTGTACCCCAGAGACCCAGGATTCTAAATCTGGTTCCTTCAGCCCCTGTAAGCCTGATATCCAGCCCACCCCTAAATCCAAGACTTCTGGGGGAGCTTTATTAGGTCATTTGGGAGATAAGCGCCTGAATTTTTACTGTGTTAGCAAAAGTGATGAATGGTGACAAACGCTTGAGGATAAAATATTGTAATCAGGAGAATGTCCCTTCCCTCCCTCCTCCTCTGTTCCTGGATCTGGTGCTCACCGATTTCTGTGGAGTCAGCAGATGGATGGATGACTTTTGCTAATGCTTTGCTAAAGTGATTGAATGTGTGGCAGGAATAACCTTGCAGGCTCCCCAGAAAAAGAGCAACAGGAAAAGCTCAGGGACAGGGAGGGACTGAGAAGGGGAAGAGGGCAGCCATATATCGAGTGAACCGGACATTCCTGCTGCGGCCCTGACCGCAGTGCTCAGTCAGGCACCCAGTCCTTGCTAATGTTCCTGGTGGTCTGGTCTGTGCTACTCAACCTCCCAAGCTGAACAATTTCAACAGGCTTTTCCCTGGTATCCTCAGCTCTAGTCTATAAGCCCTCGATGCTTCCATTCAGCACTCAGCCATTATGATTGATCTCCTACACAACACCCCTCAACCCCAGAGTGTTTCCTCACTCTCATGCCTTCCAAGGCTCCCCATTGATCATCAAGTCTGTGCATACCCCACAGTCTAGCATCAAAGGCTCTCTGTGACATCATTCTATCTCCTGGCACTCCCATTTTGGATACCCTTGCTATTGACCAATTGTGTGAAAAGATATTCCAAAATATGGCTTTCTGGCCTTTGCTCAACTGTTCTTTCCCCAGGTTGTCTCTTCCTCCCATTCTTCCATCTGGGCCTTTGGAAATACCATCTGACCTCCAAGGCCCACTTTAAGTGTCATCTTGGCCACGTTGACATTGTAAGGCGTACCCCCTGTTGCCATTTTGTCCAGTTATAGTTATTTCTTGAGGCCTGTCGTTACTATGTTTATGTCTGTCTCCACCATTAGACTGTGAACTTGTGAGGACTGAATCAGATTTATTCTGTCTCCATGGTGGTCTGTTCTGTTTCATGTTGAACATACATTCAATCCAGGCGATGAGGTGACATTTGTTGAATTAAAGTAATTGCAAAATATCCTACCTGATGCAGAAAAATTAACGTGCTAACAGTTTGATGTAGAGTGCACTTTTGCAAAAGTTGTTTTCTTTTTATTTATTTATTTAAGGTTTATTTTATTGTTTTTGACAGAAGCAGAGAGAGACAGAGAGAAGGGGAAGGGCCCAGAGCAATCTCCGTAGTTGTATGTCATCAGTTTTCGATATAGTTTCATTCCACACAGGTGGGCGGGGGCCCGCACAGGGCGGGAACCAGGCTGGGGGCCTCCCACATGGGAGGCATACCCACATGAGCTGGAGGCTGAACCGGGGGCCTCCCAGATGGGAAGCACACTCCAGTTCAGCATAGGGGTCTGCACAAGCTGGCTCTGGGACTCAATCTTCGGGCCCCAGGGTTGCAAGATGAGCATTTAACCAGCTGAGCCATCCTGGCTTCCCCCAGAATTGTTTTTCCTTTTTTTCTTTTTTTCAAAGATTTATTTTATTGATTTTTGACAGAGAGAAACAGAGACAGAGAGAGACAGAGAGAAGGGGGAGGGCCCAGAGCAGTCTCCACAGTTGACATTAGTTTTCCATATAGTTTCACTCCACAGGTGGGGACAGGGCTGCGTAGGGCAGGAACTGGGCCGGGAGCCTCCCACATAGGTCCCGGCAAGAACTGAACTGGGGGCACACCCCAGTTCAGCATGTGGGTCCACATGGGCCAGGGCCGGGATTCAATCCTCGGTCCCCAGAGCTTCAAAGCAAGAGCTTAACCTGCTGAGCCATTCCAGCTTTCCCCAGAATTGTTTTCTTTATGGAGAAGAGATGAAGGTTAGTGGCTCAGAACAACAATTTATTTTATTGCTTGTAGGTCTGCAATCAGATAAACTTGTTCCAGACTAATGAATTAGCATAGGTAGAGGGCAGGGCCATTACCATGGATGCAGAAGATGGGGTCACCACCCATGGCTCTTTTATTCTTTTCACTTTTTCCCAGGGGGGTTGTCTATTCTGTGCCATGTCCCACCATTGTATTTTCAAAGCACATAATTTGGAGAGGACTTTTATCCCAAGATGGACCATATCCAAGAGTCCCACTGCTACCTGATTTAGATGATGAGATTTGGGGCTTTTTGTCCCAACTTCTTGATTTGATGATCCTTCAATGAAATTTTTGGATCTGGACTTGGTGCTGGAATGAGTTAAGACTGTTAGGGATTTTGGGTAGGGATGAATGTATTTTGCTTATGAGATGAATATAAATTTTGGGGGACAGAGGGTAGACTCTAGTGGGAATGAATAGTGTCCTCCCAAATTCATGTCCACCTAGAACCTCAGAATGTGACCTGACTTGAAAATAGGGTCTTGGCAGATGCAATTAAGGTAAGGATCAAGAAGAGATCGTACTGGTCCTAAATCTGATGAAAGTGTCCTATAAGGGATAGAGAAAGATACACAATCACACAGGGGAGAAGATGATGTGAAGATAGAAGCAGAGACAGGAGTAAAGCATCTATAAGTCAAGGAACACCAGAAGTTAGAAGAGGCAAGGAGAATTCTTTCTTAGAGCCTTTAGAAGGAGCGAAGTCCTGCCCACACAGTGATTTTGAACTTCAGACCTCCAGAACTGTGAGAGAATACATTTTTGTTGTTCTGAGCCAACAAGTTTGTGTTGATTTGTTATGGCATCCCCAGGACACCAATACTGTTTGGTTCAGATCTCTGCCTTGTGTGTCACCTTTCTCCTGGGACTGGAAGCTACCTGGAGTATGCTCTTCTCATTGAGGATCCCAGAAGTGGCAGAGCCAAGCCAAACCCTACAAACCTATTTGTAGCTTCCTTTTGGGTTATCACCATAACCCCATTGGCTCAAGCAAATCACATGACTAAGCTCAACAGCGATAGAATGAGGAAATATGCTCTGCAGCTGCAGGAATGGCAGAGGGCTTGGAGGTGTGACTCTAATGCAGGGAGAGAAGAAAGGATGAGGGACAGCAATATAATCTACCTCACAGAATAGGTCCCAGAGCAGAGGACTTACAGATACAAAGCAGGGGAAGCCAGGATGGCTCAGCGAGTTAAGTGCTCACTTTGGAGCCCTGGGGACTGAAGATCAAATCCCTGCCCCGGCCTCGGCCTGTGTGGAGCCATGTGCTGAACTGGGGCTTGGCTCCCATGCGGGAGGCCCTCTGCCCGGTTTCTGCCCCGCGTAGCCACCCCTTCCTACCTGTGAAACTATGTTGAAAACTGATGACATACAACTATGGAGACTGCTTTGGGCCCTCCCCTTCTCTCTGTCTCTTCTCTGTCTCTCTCTGTGTCAAAAACAATAAAATAAATCTTAAAATAAAAGGATAAAAAGCAGGTATAGGAACAATGGCTTAAGGTTTGTAATGAAAAGGTCTGTATTCATATCCTCCACCAGATTGGAACTTTTTAATTCTGTATTTGTGATTAAACTCCGTAAGCTTTCTAAACGAATTTCCCACAAAACGGAGACAAAAAGACAGTTACCTATTGGCTGGATCATTTGCGATCAAAGCAGGTTAAATTGCTTTGCTAGCTGAAACGTGAGACGTGTGTCAAGAGCCCACGTCAGGGCAGACGCCAATGGGAGCAGCTGTCCCTAGTGATCAGCAGGCAGAGAAGGTGAGAGAGGACCTAGCCACAGTAGGCCGGAGCCTCACTCCTACTCCAGCCAGCCTGCCTGGGGGTGTCAAGTTCTCCATCCTCAGTGAGGCTAGGGCTCAGCCCGAAGTGACATGTCCTCACACACACTTCTGAGCTCTGCCCCATTGAGGCACCCATCCCTGTTTCAGATCCTGCTGTCATCCAAACTCACATGACCAGTGAGGATAAGACCTCACAGTGTGGTGGCAAGGATTCGGCACTGGGTAGCAGTAGCACCATGCTGGGCACACAGTGCAGGCTTAGTGTTGTCAACACTGAGACACAAAATAATTTGTTTACCAAACAAACAAGGGCTTATACACCCATCTGTTTCAGAGGTTTCCTCACTGCCCAGGATTTACTGCCCAGACAGAAATACTGTCTATTCATCTCTTGCAGGCCTACACCAGGATTTGGAAATAGCTTAGATTAATTTGTTAAATTCATCAAAATGGGATTTGTTAAAATGGGATTTTATGTGTTGATCACATAAATAGTCACAACTTTATGGTCATGCCCCAGCACATACTATGGCTTCTACTTCCCTGCCACTCTGTTAGCAGAACACATCACCTGTCAACAAAGTGGAGCCTGTCTATTTACCTGACACGAGTTTGGGACACCCCAGAGCAGGATGCTCCCAAGAGAGGATTTTGATCACAGACAGCATATAGCTGCTACCGCTGTCCCCATCATCCTCTGCAAAGCTAACTCATGGCCTACTTTCCCTGCCGTTCCCAAGCACACCGCGGGCTAGCTTTACTTGTCAAACTCGTGTCCTTTCTTCAGGAGAAAGAAATCGATAGAAATTGATTTGAAAATGTCAAACCTTATCAACTGCCAACTGTCACTCCAGGACAGATATTTTATGGATGGTGTAAATGTTTGATCTCACCAAGGCTCTTCTGGCTCTTGACAGTCTGTGGTATCACCAATCAACCCACGAATATTCTCAGGGGGCCGATTACAAAAAGGGGTAGGCTAAATGGGTAGGCTCAGGAGCCAGACTGTCTGGGTTTAAGTCCTGATCCCATTATTTAAATTGCTGTGTGACCTTGGGAAAGTTATTTAACTTCTCTGAGCCTCAGAGTTCTCGTCTTGCACGTTAGGAAAATAATAGGATGTACATCATAGGACTGTGAGAATTAAATGATAATCCATATAAACCATTTATAAAGTGTGGAGAACATGATGAGATCACAATAAATATTAGTCACTATTTATTATTCATATAATGCTTCATTAGGCATTGAACGTTATAAATAAGGCTAGTTGAAGGAAAACACACAAAGCAAATGGGGCAACTGATACATGGAAAGATTATGGAGGCTAGAGTCTAAAGTCCTGGGTTTAAATCTCTACACTGCCATTCATTTGTTCCCTAACTGAGCAATTACCCTGGAATTTGGTTTCACCTTTTAAATGGTGATGAGTCAAAGTGATTGACAAGCAAGCTTGTTATGTGTTTGTAGTTACAAAACCATGTTGAGGCTAAAAGTGCACAGTACATGGGTTAGCAATTTTATGACACCCGTGAGAAAGGTCGTTCTATGGTATTGAGTGGTAAAGGTGAAATGCCAAATGTGTGTGGCAGAGAAAAGGATCCATGTCGCAGAGACATTTGTGGGCAGGGCTTGTCTTAAGGTCCTACCAGAAAGGGTGAGATTAGACTGGGCTTTGTGAAGGATTAGGCTTTGGAAAGGCCAAAGAGGACTGCCTGCACATACTGGGCCTACCTCACAGCGAACACAGGCATAACCTTAGTAAAGCCGTTAGTATAGCATCGTTTTTTACACTTTAGGAAGAACCCGGATTATTACAGTCAGATTTGTCACCTGATCTGGGGGTTAGTAACTACATAGATTCTACAAAGAATGTGGCTCTGGGGGTTGGGGGGTGGACATTGTTTGAGGCTGGAACACCAACAGGGGCTTATGTAGTTGGCCAAAAGCGGCGAGGACTCCTGCTAGGGTGTTGGCAGTGGAAATGCAGAAGTGCAGACAGACACAAGGTGTTTTTGGAGATAGAGTTATCAGGACTTGCTGATTGATTAATTCAGTTCATTCATTCAACTGTTCTAGGCTCTGTGGATAGAGCAGCACACAAAAGAGCAAAAATGGGCCTACCCAGCCTGTGCTGGTGGGAGGTGAAATGCAGGGGAAGGAGAGGTATAAGGAGGGAGATTTGCTGCTTGAGGAGTTGGTGTGCTGCTATTTGTGATTCTGTTTGAAGGCTGTTAGTCACAAGTTGCTAAGGTGCATTGGCCTGTCGTGACTACTCCAGTCCCTCTTCTCTTTGGTGAGTTTCTGTAGTCTTTTCTGGGCAGCTTGTGCATTCTGTGTTCTACCTTCTGCATCCTAATGCCAGAGACAAGTGGGACTAAGCAGAGCGACCTAGTGTCTGTGTTAATGTGCTTAAATGTTACTCTTTACAGACAATCTCTCCACTGGGCTCGCACGGTTCCATTGACGATGCAGAGCCCTGTTGGTGCAGGGGTTTAAGAAGGTTCCTTCTCTGTTAAATTCTGCAAGGCGTTGTTCATAATTAGGTCACCCCCTTGCTCCTTGGCTGCCATGGGAGGCCTCATATTCTGCCCTGCATTTAGTAGCACATGGCAGCTTCCTGGTTGAATCTGAGCTTAAAAAGGTCCCACCTGGACAGGTGGTCTAGCTTCCATTGCCATGTGTCATACTCAAAACACTTCCTTCTACATTTTACTATATGACTACGTCTTGCTGCCCAAGCAGTGTTGGACACATGGAACTCAGAGAGGATAAAATTCTAGAGAAAAGGCACAGCAGAAATAAAAGTATAAAGGCAGGAAATTTCAGGCAGAATTTGGGACCCGCTGGATGATACCAGCCATCCAAAGCCAATGTTTGGGGTGCCCTTTGGGAAGTGGCTAGTGTTTTTTTGGGTTTTTTTTTTAATGTCTATCACCAGATGGTGAAGCCACCTTCACCTCCCCACTGGGAGAATATGTGGAAGAAGCCTCTCAGAATTATCAACGATCCTAGTGAACATAATGTCAGCAATTACTGATGTTCAGTAATTATGCTAATGCTGATTCACAAAGGGCTGTTATTTGCTCAGCATGTTCTGTGCACATCATCTCTCTACCTGACTAACAGTGTTTTCACACTGCTCTTAGGGTTTGCTTGTCATGTTAAGTGATGTTTGTATCTTGGAGCTTGTCAAGACACTAGGGTTAGAGCTGAAGTCCTGTTCCCACCCCTATCACAAGATTTTTCTGGTGGGCTTCTTGATGAATAAGGGAAGGAAGAGGGAAAAAGTAAAAAGAAAGCAGAAGAAAGAATCTCACTGACTGATGGAGAAATCTTAGGTCAGAGGTGGAGTGAGTTGCAGCAGGGACAATGAGAGCGAGATGGCTAACCTTATGTTTTTGATTCCAGCTGTGGCCGTTGGGGACTAGGGAAGCTGAGAGCCTGCCCGGTCTCCTTCCTTTGAGATGGTCAAGTGCCATTTCCAGTCTTTGCTTCAAGTTGTAGGAATGTTAGAGGTCATCTAGTACAGGGGTATCCAACCTTTTGGCTTCCCTGGGCCACAGTGGATGAAGAATTGTTTGGGGCCACACATAAAATACATGAACACGCACAATAGCTGATGAGCTAAAAAAATAAAATCACAAAATCTCATCATGTTTTAAGAAAGTGTACGGATCTGTGTTGGGCTGCATTCAAAGCCGTCCTAGGCTGCATACTGCTCGTCAGCCACAGGTTGGACAAGCTTGATCTAAGACATTAATTCTCAAAGCATGGTCTCTGGAGTGGCAGCATCAGCATTACCTGAGATCTTGTTAGAAATTCCAAATTCTTGGGCCCCACCCAGAAGTCCTGAATTAGAAACCCCCGGGGTTCCTGTTTTAACCCAGCAGTTTAGGTTTGAACAGTTGCTCCTTATGTGATTCTGATGCTGAAGTTTCAGAATTACATTCCAGCTTCTTGAAACTCAAAGGGTGGACTGCAGCTCAGCAGCATCTGGGATACTGACACCCAGGCAACATCTCAGGCCACACTTAGATCACCTATTCCTATTCCATCAGAGCCTGCATTTTAACAAGAGCCTCAGGTGATTTGCATGCATGTTAAAGTTTGAGTATCACTTATGCGTGTCCAGATATCACCATTTACTGTTGACAAGAGGCAAAATGACATGGTGCATGTCCCACTAATTAGTTACAGAGCTAGATTGCTATTACTTCTATTCATTTTTAACAACAAAAATTTATTGTGTGCTTAGTGAGGTCATCCCCCGGGAGCTGCTATCACCTGTCTCACCTTTAATATTCTTTAAAGAGGGTTTACTATGTGCCTGGCGTTGATTCCTAGTATTTCCCATTTAATTCTCACCTTATCCCTTTGAGGAAGGCATAGGAGAAATCTACTTATTTAGAATGTGTCTCTGGTAAGATAATTGAAGAAGTCAGTTAAAACAGGAAATCACACCTAAAACATTTAATTTTTTAAAAAGTCTTATTTTATTGCTTGGGAGAGGTGAGAGGGGGCAGGGGAGGGCCCAGAGCAGTCTCTGTAGTTGTACATCATCAGTTATGGAAAAGCTTCTTTATTCCATAGGATGGATGTAGGGCTGCACAGGGTGGGAACTGAACTTGGGACTCCCTGCATGGGAGGCAAGAACCTTTATTGCAGGGCTCGGTGGTTACCAGTTGCGCCCCAATTCAGCATATGAATCTTCAAGGGCCAGGGCCAGGATTTGATCCCTGGACCTCGGAGTTGCAAGGCAAGTGCTCAACCTGTTGAGCTATCCTGGCATCCCCAAACATTTCATTTTAACTTAAGCATAGAACAATGTATATCCACCAGTGTTTTGAGGGGAATCGGTGTCTTTTTCTTGAGCACCATTCTTTCTTATTTCTTATTTTAAGTATCCGTTTCTTTTATGATACCTAGTTTGGCTTTCTTTGGATTGGGTAAAAATTTAAGGTCTGAAGAACTCTTAGAGCAGAGTCTTTCTAAAATTTTATTTTTCTCAAACTCCTAATTCTATAGAATTAAAAAAAATGACTTGCCTTGTACAAAGTATTCAAACTCACTTTTCATAGACAGATTGACACCTATATGATAAAGTCTGTTGTTATAAGTATAAGTGGTATGAGCTTTGAACCAGTGCAAAAGTAAGCAACCCAAGTCCCAGAAGCAGGAGTGAACAAGTGTGTTCCACAGTAGCATGCTATCCCTGAGTACTCTATGTATCATATGTCATGGGCCCAGTCAGCATGTCCTACATAGAAAACAGAATGTCCATTCAATGGCAAGCAGTTGAGGCCTTAACCCCATGCTATTATTTTTTCTCTATGGGGGTTAGAAAGGTTAAGGACTCTTCTCAAAATCGCATAGCTAGAAGTTGTGATGCAGACCCATAGCCTGAATCCACAGCCCCTATGGAACTTCCCTAATTGTCTTTTTTTTTCAGTAAAAAATTTAGGTAATCAGTCATTTTATCTTAACAGATTATAAATACTTTTCCATTACCTATAATTACAAATGCTTCTCCAAACACACTCTTCTTCCTATACGCTCCCCGCTTCTGCAAATACTTGGGCGAGAGAACTTGGTGATCCTGACAGATGAGGCAATTGAAATGAATGCACTAATTGGATGAAAAGTCCAAGTGTCAATATTCTCTGGCAAGCCATTGTCAGTGTAATGCCTCATGGCAGAGGACCAGTTAATGATGAAAATCACTGCAGAAGAGGGAATCAGTGAGACCAAAACTTTAGTTGAACCCCTTGAGAAAGTGTCCGTGAGTCCCATGTATTCCCTCCCCTCTCCTTTCCCTAAGCCATGTCTCCATAGCACCCTGTATATACCCATATTATGCACAGTGTTATATACCCAGTAAAACACTATACCCTATGATCCTGGTTCTGGTATTATTTTTCTGCCTTCTCTCTTTCTGTGTGACTTGTTGCAAGTTACTGGACTTCTACACCCTTTCTGTAAAATGAGGATAATAGCACCTGTCTACCTAATAGGGCTGCAGAAGGGTGTAAGTAGGAAATGCTTCGTCTAGTACCGAGCCCTTGTAAATTTCCAATAAACAGTAGATACTGTTGTTGTTTTTTCCAATCCCTCTTCTCCAGGGAAAGTGGGGAAAGGCTTAATTAGATATAGCTAAGGGCGAACATTCTGTTTTAGCTCTTTTGCTTTTGGTCTTTTATAATCCCAGCCCGGTGCCTAGATCACAATAAAGGCTTGATAAATATTGGTGGAAAGTTGAATAAATGAATCTCGGGTCAGTGATTTTTCACTGTGCTTTGGCATCTCATGATGATAAAGGTC
>PVKE010020645.1:0-27292 GCA_004027555.1 Craseonycteris thonglongyai | reverse complement strand
ATATTGACAATGGCTGAAGTTTTTCCAGACAGTACTCATATGTGTGTCATAAAAATTAGGGAGTCAGGGGAAGCCGGGATGGCTCAGTGGGTTGAGTGCTCACTTTGCAGCGCTGAGGACCGGGGATCGAGCCCCGGCCCCGGCCCGTGCGGAACCATATGCTGAACTGGGAGCTCCCCCAGTTCAGTTCTCTCTCTGTCTCTGTATCGCTCTCTCTCTCTCTCTCTCTCTCTCTCTCTGTCAAAAAACAATTAAAAAATAAAAATAAATAAATAAATAAATATTAAAAAAAAATTAGGGAGTCAAATGCTTAGAAGTCTAGCTTTCTAATTTCAAGTATAATCAATTTGCATTAAGGATTTAATATTTCTTATCCCTAATGTGATTATATCTGAGCTTATGAACATTATTTTGGATGGTCAAACTTTATAATGAATTTTATAATAGTTGATTCTCAGTTTTGAGCATGTGAATTATCTATAGCATTTAAAATCCTAAACCTACTTCCTTTTGGAGTGTGCTTTTAGGCATCTTTTCTTAGCCATCAAGTTGATATATGCACAAGGCCCTCAAATTTTCTCTAAAGGCCTAAAATTTGCATTATTAGGAAGTTATGCAAAATAAATTTTATTGTACATTTTGTAACCAAATACAATTATAAATAACATTTATGTTATCTATACTTTTGACTTATCAATTCTATTATTATCTTTTTAGGCAGGAATTATTTTAAAAACATATAGATATACCTAATGTTTTTGTTGAAAGAAATATATTAATGATGTTTTCAAATACTCCAGGAAGAATTGTGGTCTATAAAAAATTACAAATCATCATTATTGTTAACTTACTATATTTATATATTACTTTACAGTTTAGAACTTACTTTTATATCCATTGCTTCATTTGATACTTAGCAACAACCAAGAGTTGTTTTAGTGAAGTGTGCAGGGATCATTATCTTCAGTTCATAGATGAATAAAATGAGATTCAGAAAGTTTGAGATTTGCCCAGAAACCCAATAGCTATTAAGTAGTAGAGAGGGGATTGAAGTTCTAGTCTTATTAAAAAAACCTTTAACATGAAAAATTTCAAACATGTACAAGTAAACAAAATAGGATGGTCAACCGCCATATACACATCACCCAACCTCAACATTACCAATATTTTGCCGTCTGATGTCATCTATGCCTTCACCAGCTCTTACCCATACATGATGGTAAGGATGATGGTTTTTATTCTTTTTTAAAGTTCCCAGAATATACATATATAACCTATACCCCTATCATGATAGTTTCATCTCCCAGAAAATTCCCTCATGCCCCCTCTCAGTCAACTCCTCACCCTCCCTAGGTAACCATTGTTCTGATTTTTTCACCTGAGATTAGTTTGCTTGTTCTTGCACTTTTCATAGGGGTGGAATCCTTTTCAGTCTGACCTCCTTTGTTCAGCGTCGTGGCCGTGAAGCTCTAGTCTTTTCACCCAGAGTTCAATACTGTTTGTTGAGATTGGAGCCATATCTCCGTCATGTAGTTACAGAAAGATGATTCCCTGATTGAGGCCCTGAGCAAACCCAGGCTCAGGACTCATGTTCTCATTGCTTGAGCTCATGTAGAGAGCTGAACAGTGTACCTTTACCCACAAAGGATCCATCCTTCTCTTCAGTGACAGAGCAGATGCCGTTTGGAAGGTTGGTAGTGGAGAGGGTGCCACACCACAAATGAATGTGCCCAGAGCTCAGCCATTTGCTTACAAGGGCTGCATCCTCACCCCTCAGGCCCTCAACTCATTTCCCCTCATGTATCTGCCTATATATTTTTGGAGGTTTCTTGATCAAATTCTGTTGGAGGGTTGTGATTTTTTAGGATCAAGTATTGGTAATTGTAAGATTCAGAATGCCATTTACCGGTCTCGTCATGTTTAATGGAATTACTTAATGGAATACTTCAGTTTTGCTAATTAAGTAAAAGAGAAATGATCAAAATAGTGGTTAAATTACTGTACACAGGGCTCGCATTTAATTTAATTTCATTTAATTTAAAAGAAATCAGTGAGGACTCAACAGTACAATTAGATCCAAATGTGTTTTCCTTCTGTAGGGAATTTTCTCTGAATTCTGTAACTCATTTATCTCTATTTTAGGTTAGAGAGGGACAACACAGACGAAAAAGGAGTGGGGGGCAGAATTTCTCTTGCTTTCAGCTTTTAGGGAAGAAATGTGAAAGAATTTATATAGGAAAGGTTCATAAGTAGAGCAGCGAACCAAGGTTCTCTGCTCTCACAGTCAGCCCAGAACACACAGCCCAGCCTAAATGTGTTAGGAGAGAGATGAGTTTTGGAATGACAGAGAGACAGGCACCCAACCTTAGCTGGGGTTTGGTGATGGTCCTCAGATGGCTTATAGAACTAATTTATAGGTGTCTCTGGCTCCTTTGACAGGCAGCAGTTTCTAAAAAAAAAACTTGCTCACTGATGTTGCTGAATTACTCGTAGTTTCTTTAACTGGAAAGAAGAGTCCAAAAGTAAAATTAGTTTTGATTTTATTCTCTTTGCTATTTGTGTTAAATTTGAGCCAATACTGGGTGATTCATTTTCACACATGAAACTTTTGAAGAACTTTACTGGCTTCTAGTAATCATAGCAATCATTGGTGATCATGATTGAGATCCTGTTAATTCATTAGGAAATACAGAATGGTAACCCTGTAAGTCTAACATTCTTTTTCAATTATTACTTGGCGTGCTTCTATAAAGAGATGCTTTTCTGTATCAAGGCCTCAATTACGTTAAGCTATGGCTTGTCATAGAAAAGAAGGATAAATACTTAATCATTCTCTTTATTTGCCAATTTCAAAATGAGTTGTATCTGGCTTCCTCCAAATGTGACCAAAAATTTTCATTTGCAAAGATCATCATGAACTTATAGATTTAAACACATTTGATATGTTTAAATATATTTGTAGTTATTCTTTCTATTTGATGATCAAATTGTTTGATTTTTGACCAGGGGAGCCTCTTCAGTTGGCTTCTGAGCTGTGAATGTATTGAATGCATGTTTCAATCAATCATTCACTTATTTATCTTCCTATTTATTTATAATATGGTCCTACTAATCTTTCATAGACAAGATTGTTCCCTGTGCATTGTACTTTTTGTTCCCAGACCTGGATGGCCATTTCTTTAAGAAACTGTGGTTTCTTCAAATGGAAATGATATTTCAAGATACGATGTGACAATACTCAAGGTGGTGACTGCAGCTTGGCTCATCATGATTTCTAGGCCTTTTCAAGGATAAAGTTAGGAAATTTCACTGTTTTGGTTTTTTTTGTTTGTTTTTTTTTATTGTTAAATTTAATGAGGTTACATTGGTTGATGTGTTCATACTGATAATTCCAATTCAAATAAAGATTACAAAAAAAAAAAGAGAGAGAGAGAATTAGTTGAAAAAAGTGTGGGGTATATATCCAAGGACTGTAAGATACTGTATAAGGAGCTAAGGAAATAATTATAAAATCATAGAAAATAGAATTGTAAAGGAATCTTGAAATATATGGTCTGTTTTTTCTGCTTGCTCCTTTGCCCTTTCACAAAAGCTACTTTTGAACATGTCAGAGTAGAGGTTCAAGGAGGTGAAGCTCAAATACTAGTCACTGGTTTCAGCAGCAAGGAAATGGCTGGATGTCTTGATGTAAAGTGATTGACGTGAAGTGAAGAGATCAGAAAACAGATGACAGCAGTTTAGATGTTATATTTAGCAAATTTCATCTTTGGTTGACCCATCTTCAGCTCTTTTCTCACTTTGAACTTGTTCTTGGAAACGAGCTTTTATATCTAGAAAGGAGAAATGTAAGTGTGTAAAACAAAACGGAAAGTACTGCCGATGAGCCCCTCATACCCGTGGTGGTTCTGGTATTTCTTTATTGGTCAAGAGAGCTCATGTCATCATTTTGTCAGATTTCTCCTATTGATCTTAACTTTAATGTTATTATTTAATGAGAGGCAGTGTGTGAGCTATTTAGATTGGTATTTACTATTGCACATGGTGCAGGCAAGAGGCCCTGGCTTTCTGTGTCCCCTGGTTAGTCTGGAAGGCATGTGTGTTCATGCACATAGTTGATATCTGAGACAAAACATACATGTACCGTACTTGTATGCATGTTATCATAATTGGAGATGCAGACTTGAATTATTTTACTCCATATGGAGGTTCTGAATTAAATAGGAGGTAAAATTTTTTTCTTGCTTTTCAAGAAAACCTCTGCTCGTACAGGTTTAAAATGCCAATCTCAAAGGTATGTCCCTTTTCAAATTGAACGAACGCCTACAATAAATCAAGTAAGTATGTTCAATATTCCCATATTTTTGAGTATTAAATTTTCTTTAATGCATATTGCAAAAGAGAGTTGTTTTTGATGGGGAAAGTGTAAATTTACCATCTTTTAAAGTTAATATTAACATTATTATTATTCAGAATCTGTCTCTAAGGAAAGCATTTCATGAATCAAGATACATAAATGAAACGTCATTGTGTTCTTTAGCTGTAATGTTGATTTTCAAAGAGGAAATGTGAATATTTTGACATAGACATCAATGGAATGCAGTGTTATAAGGACAGGTTTTGTTTTGATATTTCAACAGAAAATAGTTTAATAGCCTTCATCTATGGGGCTGTGGGATGTAATAGATGAAAGAAGGAAGACGCATCTGATAGAGAACTGTTATTCAAAATATATGAAGAATTTTTACAGCTCAACAATAAGAAAACAAACAACCTGGTTAAACAAAATGGGCCAAAGACCTTAGCAGACACCTCACCAAAGAAGATATATAAGGGAGTGGGCATCAAATATATGGTAATGGGAAGAGAGCTGATTCTGGGTGGTGAACACATGATGCGACACATAGACAATGCAACGTAGGATTGTACACCTGGAACCTATAATTTTTACCAACCAACATCACCCCAATAAATTCAACAATTAATAAAAACAGAAAAATAAGAAAAGAAATATGAATAAAAGAAAAAAATTAAAGACATCACCAGAAGCATTATATTATCTAATATTTATAGATGTTATAAACAAACCACAGCAGTAAAATGTTTAAATGCATATCAATGGGTACTATCTCTAAAATTTACTGTAATACATATTGCAGTGTATTTGATATTTTTCTCAAAGACTGCTTGCTGTGTCTAGCACAGCCTAATATATGACTTAGTTCAGTTAATTCTTATTGATTAAATAATGATTTTATTGACTGAAGGAAAAAACAAGAAGACATACATATGACAAACTTCTAAAAAGATGCTCCACATCATTTGTCATCAGAAAAATGCAAAGTATAATAAAATGAGATACCATTGCACATCTTTTATAATGTCCCAAATCCAGAACACTAGCAACACCAAATGCTGGTGAAGATGTGGAGCAACAGGAACTTATATAATCATGTGAATAGGAGGGTAAGATGATATGGCCACTTTGAAAGACAGATTGGCATTTTCTTACAAAACTCAACATATTCTTATTATACTATCCAGCTATCACACTCCTAGTATTTACACAGAGTTGAAGACTTGTGTCCACACAAAAACTTATACATGGGTGTTTATAGAGCTTTATTCATAAGTGCCCAAACTTGGAGGCAACCAAGATGTCCTTCAGTAGGTGAATGGAAAAATAAACTGTGGCGCATTCTGGAAAAGGCAAAACTGGAGACAGTAAAAAGATCAATGGTTACCAGAGGTTGGGTATGGGGGAGGGAGTGAGGGATAAATAGGCAGAACACAGGATTTTTAGAGCAGGGAAAATACTCTGCATAATTCCATAATGATTGAAACATGTCATTATATGTTTGTCCACACACATAAAATGTACATGTAGAACATTGAGTGAATTCTAATGTAAACTATAAACTTTGGGTGATTATGATATGTCAGTGTAGGTTCAGTTGTAACAAAGGTACCACTCAGGTAGGGGATGTTAATAATGGGGGAGGCTGTGCATGTGTGGGGCCAGAGGTATAGGGAGAATCTGTGTACCTTTCCCCAAGTTTTGCTGTGAACCTAAAACTGCTCTAAAAAATAAATTCTTAATAAGAGAAAAGTACTGGGGAGGGGTGGGGGTGGTAGAAAGAAATTGGAATTCTTGAGTTTGTGTCTCTCACTATTTCTTGGAATTAATAACTTGGGAAAATAAAGACTAGAGGTAAAGAATCAGTTGAAATTCAGAGCTGGAGAAAGTTTGTCCAAATTCCATATGTCACTCAACATTCCCAGCATCTGATACTGTATTAATTCATGTCTTATCAGAATTCTAGCCTCAGTCTTTTGTAGATACAATTCCAAACTCACAGTGGAAATTGATGGGAAAATTAGATTTAATTTTAACTTTTTTTTTTCCACCTGGAACTTACTTGTTCTGAAATGGGAATTACTTCTATAATGGGTTTCTTCATAACCAAAGTGTCAGTATGATCCTGGACAACAGTACGTGTAAATAGAGTGTCAGAGCTGGAAGGAGCATGTTATTATCTGGTAGCCTAACATCTTTGGTTTATAAAAATAGAGGCCAAGCTCTGGAGATGCTGCCCAGTGACTTGTGTAAAGTGTCACACTTTGAAGCAGCAGAGTTGTGAATAGAAACCCAGACATCCGATTCCTGGTCATTGTGGTGTTATCTGTTTTGGGATGCTTTGTGGTTGTTCCTCTCTTTCTGGCCATGTGTCTCCCGCACCTCGGTTAGGAAACCTCTAATAGCTTGCAGGGATACTCAACTATATACATGTATGTGTATTTATACGTACATTTGAGACAGAAAAATTCTTGGTATCTTCTAAAATGATGATAAATTCACACTGGGCTTCAGGATATCCTTGTAATCACTGACATTGTAGCCTCTCGGCAATTGCTTTTCCTTCTTTGTTGTGGACAGAGTCACATTAAGCCCATGTGTGTTTAGAATGGAGAAGGGAACTGTGGCATGTTAATATGATGTTCAGGGACCTGTCTAGTGTATGGCTACCTTTCATTATGACCCACAAATGGGCTATGTGGGGGACACTACCCTAACCCTGTTCTAACTGGTGAATGCCTCTTGCTTTGTTCAATAAGATCTTTTGATTATTTTTGAGTCCCGAAATTAAGCAGGGAAAAGTAAAATTTATTAACATAAATAAAAGTATATTAAATCTCTTGGAATAACTTGATCTGAAGCATCATTCTTATATATATGCCCAAACCAACCATCGCACCAGCACTGTGGACTTACAAGGCATCACCATCTTTAAAGGCATTTTAGCAGTTCACAGATGTTGATTAATGAGTACTGACATGTTACTCCAAGCACTAGATCAGGCATGTGGCACCTTACATGGCCTGTGAATTCCTTGAGAAGCTTGGGAATGGATTTCGCTCATACTGAGGAATAAGGGCCATTCAACAGGAGATCTTTTCCATCAGTGCTGTGGGCCACAGGACTGATTATAACTAATTTCTAAGCCATGTGACTTTGAGCAGAAGAAAACCAGAAACACTCAACAATGAATAGAATGCCACCTTCTACCAGTACTTGCAGCCACTCATTGCCATGACCCATGGTCCTGGATGATGAAGGATCGATAAAAGTTACCAAGGACAGAGGTGTTCTCACCCTCTGCCGTTGGCTGTCTCCCACCTCCCCTGCCTTGTATGCTCACCTGGAATCCTGGCCCCGTGCCGTGGCTGGCGGAGCCCCCTTGTATCCATGAGGGTCACAGGCTCAAGCTGGAGAAAGGCCCAGGAGCTTGAGCCTGCCCTCGCACTCTGAGCCTGCCGCTCTACTCCTGCTGACCTTACAGCATCTTTATGGGAGGAAAAAATCCCTGTGCTGGTTTAAGCCACAAGGACTTTGAGGAACACTTTCAACACAGATTTTCATGGTTTTCAACATAATAATAATTGGGTTTTAATATAGTCATTCAGGGAAGCTGGGATGGCTAAGTGGGTTAGGTGCTCACTTTGCAGCCCCAGGGACCGAGGATCGAATCCTGGCCCTGGCTGTGCTGACCCATATGCTGAACTGGGGAGTGCCCCCAGTTCAGTTCTCACCGGGTCGAGACCCTGGCCCAGTTCCTGCCCTGTGCAGCCCCAAGCCCACCTGTAGAATGAAACTGTGTGGAAAAACTGATGATGTGCAACTATGGAGACTGTTCTGGGCCCTCCCTGTTCTCTCTGTCTCTGTATCTCTCTCTCTGTCAAAAACAATAAATAAATCTTAAAAAAATAAAAAAGTAAGAAAAAAAAAAAAAAATATATATATATATATATATGTATATATATATATATATAATCAGTCTGCAGGCAATACTTGCTCTGTGGGTGCATTTTTGAGCCCCTCACAATAATTGCAAGATCTCCAAGGAGTCCTTGGGCCTCAGGTTGGGAATTTCTGCTGTCGACCTGAAGGGGAGTGGGAAAACCCAAAGAAGTGTATTATCAGTGGTTTTGTTTTTGTTCTTGGGTTATTTTGTTTTATTTTTAATAACTATTTTAAGAATTTTATACTGATTGTTTCCTTGAAAAGGTTTGTGTGTATATATAAATTAACTAAATATAGCCCAAAAAGTTTGCACAGGACACTTTATTTTAGTGCATGCTATTTTCAAGTTCCAGGATTGAATAATTGTCCTACAGCTGTATTAAAGGTTCTTGAGTCTTTCCTGGAAACTTTGACTTGGAAAATTTAGGCCAGCTCTTGGAAGTGTGGCAGTTTGGTGGTGAATGTGAGATGGGTCAGCATGCTTCCCCTCCCACTGGCCTGAATCTGACAAGATTGAAGCATTTATGCTATAGACTGTATGTTTCCCCCATAAATTCCTATGTTGCAATCCTTACCCCCCAGTTGATGGTATTAAAAGGTGGGGCCTTTGGGAAGTGATTAGGAGCCCTCATGGGTGGAATTCATGCCCTTACAAAAGAGACCTCATTCAGCTAACCTTGTCCCTTCCACCTTGTTGAGGACACAGTGAGAAGACAGCCCTCTATAAGCCAGGAAGCAGGTTCTCACCAGATACCGCGTCTGCTCGCACCTTGATCTTGGTCTCTACAGCCTCTAGAACTGTGTTGTTTCAGCCTCCCTCACCCCCTGTCTGTGCTATTTTGTTACAGCAGCCTAAAAGACTAAGAGAATGTACTCTATATTCTTTTTTTTTTTTTTAATATATATATTTTTTATTTATTTTTATTTTTGAGAGAGAGAGATACAGAGACAGAGACAGAGAGAGAACTGAACTGGGGGAACTCCCCAGTCCAGCACATGGGTCCGCGGCCGGGATTCGATCCTCGGTCCCTAGGGTCCCTGGCACTGCAAAGTGAGCGCTCAACCCACCGAGCCATCCCGGCTTCCCCTGTACTCTATATTCTTAAACCTTTCTCTTTCATTTTTTTTTGTCTCTTGCTTCCCTTCCCTCCTCTACCCCTTTCTTCTCTTCTCTCCCCTCCCTTTCTTCCTTCCTTCTCCACTTTGTTCTACAGGCATTTGAACAGCATGTAGCCTTGGGACATTTCAAGGCTAGTGGTAAAACATGTGCCTCAAAAGAAATCACAGAAATCTCTTCATTGCAAACTGATAAATGCTGAAGTAAAAATGCGGGTGCTAGGAGATTGTGTGACAGAGAGATGTGGCCCCGCGTGGGATCAGAGAACGCTAACCTGGGGAACTGATGGTTGGACTGAATTGGGCTTAACGAGTGATAGAGAAAGGAAAGGTAGTGTTTTCCTAGTAGAGGAAATAGAATGCGGTTAAAGAATTAAAAGCAAGAGCGACTACAGTGTGGGATGAGGCAAGGACAATCACACTGAGATTTATAGGGCCTGCCTGTTTAGGATTCTAGTCTCCATCCTACAAGTGGGCCTTCATATGAGAAATGCTTTTTTGGTGCCCAGGTGTTTCAAGGACCACATTGAGCCTAATGAACTATATATGTGATCTCTGATTTTCACAGGATAATGCTAACCATAGACTAAGGCTGTCCGGGAAGTATCCAGCCATGTAACCATTCTCGTTATATTGACAATGGCTGGATTTTTTTCTAGACAACCCTCATATCTTTACCTACTGTATTAGTCAGGTTGTGCTCCCATAAAAGAATATCACAGCCTGGGTGGCTTAAACAACAGAAACTTACTTTCTCACACTTCTGGAGGCTACAAGTTCAAGATCAAGGTGCCATCAGGCCTGGTTTCTGGTGAGGCCTCTCTTCCTGGCGTAAAGACAGCCACTGTCTCACTGTGTCCTCAAATGGCCTCTTTTCTTCTCCTCTGTGTGTAGGGGGTGGAGGTGGCGGTGGGGGTGGGGGGGGCGTGCAGAGAAAAAGGGAGAGGGAGAGCGATCTCTCTAGTGTCTCTTCTTGTAAGGATACAGGTCCTGTCAGATTAGAGTCCACCCTATGACCTCGTTTAATTTCAGTTACTTCCCTAAAGGATCTGTCTTCAGATATTGTCACAGTGGGGGGTTAAGGCTTCAACATACTCACCCAGCATGTAACACTGACCTAGCACAACCTGGAACATGACTTTGGATGACTGTCCCCAAGACAGTCCCTCATGTGGGCAGGTATCTTGGAAGAGGACAGGAAGCAAAGCCCTGAAGCATTTGGGTTCCTGCCTTTGATACCAGTGAGAAGCTTCTGTTATGTCAGCATCCTTGTCAGGGTCTGTGGTTGAGCGGCTTGCTCCATCTCCGAAGCTCTAGTGAGGGGACATACCGGTATATGCCATTGCTGGGCTGCTGTAGGTTAGTAGGACAGTCGACATGAAGCCTTAATACATGGAGGGAGGCTGAGACTTCAGGGTGCAACCTTCACTATTCTAACTTCCAGTGATAAGAGGTAGCTTCAAGAATCACATTAGATCTGCGATGTATATCAAGACCACAGAAAATACCATTATGAAACTAAAATAATTTACCGTTCTTGTCCTCTCTGTGGGAACAAGGGTGATCATTGTTAACTACATTTGATTACAGGACTCATGCTTTTCCTGGCACTTTAAAATTAGTGGCACTTAGGAAAGTCACATTTATAAAAGAGTAACGGGGAGATGAATAAACATGACATCCTATGTGTCATTCTCAAGGGTATTTTCTGGCCATGTTGATACATACGGCATGAGCACTATAGGAAGCAGAAGCCATTTTTGTTTTTGACAGTGCATTACAAGCTATCAAAGCAAGGTTTATCATTTTTTCCTCCACATAAGTCTACTGATTTTCTCTTTACTTTCCCCACTTTAACCTCTTTCATATTCTTAAGCTCTAAGATAAAAGGGTTGATGAAAGGATACTTAGAATAACATAAGCTACATCCTGCACTCCACTGGTAGATATAGTATATGTAAGTATAGCGGTTTACTATCCTAGGTGTTTCACACATTCGCAGCCTTCATAGGTGGCAAAGGAAAGTGAAAACCTGGAGAAAAGAACATTGGCCAGGAAACCTGAGGGAAAGGGAAGTACGGTGGTGTGTTGGGCTAAGAAACAAGAAAGTATCAAACATTTGCTGTGTATAAGACATTTTGCTAGGTATATAAAGGCACAGAAAGATTTGGAACAACCAAATGTTAAAATTTACATTTTAAGTTAGCCCAGCTGTTAATTTAAGCAAAATATAAAATGTCAAATAATTGAAGGAAAGTACCTATGAGATGTCAGACAGTGGTATATGAGTAATTATTGCCAAGTGATCAGTGTTACCAATGAAGTGATTTTCTCCACTAGCATACTAACTCCTTAACAATGAGGACCATGTATGAAATACTTGCAATGCTTAGCATAGTGGTAGGCATTCGTCTGAATAAGTGAATGAATGAGTGCATGAATGAAAGAATGGGATTTTATTTCCTTAAAAAGTTATAACATCTCCAGTAAAGTATACAACTCTTAAATGTAGGCTTAATTAATTTTCTGTATCTCTTAGCACAAAAACACCTTCAGATAAAGATATAGAGCATTGCTAATACACTGGAAGGTTCTCTCATGCCTCTCTCAGTTTCTACCAACCAACAGTAACCACCATTCTGACTGCTGTGACCGTACTCTAATTCAACCTGTTTTTGAACTTCATATAAATACAATTATACAGTGGTCACCTGTGTTGACATTCATCCATGTTGACCTTGCATGCATCAGTAATTCATTCTTTTTTATTACTGTGTATTGTTTTTTATGGACATTTGGGTTATTTCAAGCTTGAATAATGCTATGAGAATTAGTCAATAAAGCTTGAGAATGCTATGAACATTCTCAAATATATATTTTGATAGACATAAGCACTCACTTCTGTTGGCCATACTCGTATATCCAGGAGTGGGATTGCTGGATTTTAGAGTATTATTACCTTTAGCAGGTATTTTTTCAAGGTGGTTATACCAATTTACTTCCTCACCAGCAATATAAGAGAATTTTAATACAGATTCCAAATTGTTTTATAGGTTTCAGTAAAATTTGTTCAAAATGTATAAAGACCCTGGTCATTATAACCCAAGGGAGGGAGGGAATGAGTTTTTCCCAATGTTAATAATGCTTATATTTCCAGACTCTGAACCCTCAGAGGCAGGCACAACATAGGCATTCAGAACATATTATAGGGGAAGCCGGGATGGCTCAGTGGGTTGAGCGCTCACTTTGCAGTGCCGAGGACCGGGGATCAAATCCCGGCCCCGGCCCGTGCTGAACTGGGAGCTCCCCCAGTTCAGTTCCGTCTCTGTCTCTGTATCTCTCTCTGTCTCTCTGTCTCTCTCTCTGTCTCTCTGTCTCTCTCTCTCTCTCTGTCAAAAATAAATAAATAAATAAATATTTTTTTAAAAAGCTTAAACAGAATGTATTATATTTGAGTGGATCTGGAGATAGGTCCAGTGAATATGAGAGCACAGCATAGTGGTAACCAGTTATTGAATTCTGACCCTTATAGATATCAAAGCTCCCAGCATTATCCTTTGCTAATTTCATGATGTCATGCATTGCACAATCTTAATTGAGGCTCTGCTCTGTGCCAAGAACTCTTGTCCTACTGTTGCTGATGAATAAAATTAAGGATGTCAGGCAAGGGCCTTACTAGCACAGTGGCTGGTCCAGGAATGGGTTAGTGACTGAAGCTTCCCTCTGCTCCCTCAGTAGGACAGGTTTGTGGACTGACACGATAAGGGAAGCCTGCAGTAGGTCATTGCAGCAGGGTTGAGGGTGGGTTTAGGTCAGGTCTACACCAATTAGGACAGGAAGCAGACAGTGAATGCTTTCTAAGAAATTCTTTTTTCTTCTTCCTGTTTTTGATTTATTGAGAGTGATAGAGACAAAAAGAGAAGGGGGAGGGCTCAGAGCAGTCTCCATAGTTGTACGTCATTAGTTTTTCAACATAGTCTCATTCCACACAGGTGGGCACGGAGCTAGGGCAGGGCAGGAACCAGGCCAGAGGCCTCCCACATGGGAGGTACACCCCTGGGAGCCAGGAGCCAAACCAGGGGCCTCCTACACAGAGGCTCACCCCGGTAGGAACTGAACAGGGGGGCCCCCACATGAGAAGCACACCCCAGTTCAGTATATGGGTCCGCATGGGCCAGGACTCGATCCTTGGACCTCTGGGCTGCAAAGTAAGTGCTAAATCCACAGAACCATCCTAGCATCCCCCTTTCCAAGAAATTCTTGGCTCTCTTGCCAAGGAAGATCTCTTCATTTCTTTTTGAGGGTAAAGAATGAACAGGGAAAATTACAAAGCATGATCATGAATAATTTGAGTCTGGAAATACATGCCCTGTGACTATTGGACACAGCTGCTTTAATAATAATAAAATCTAACATCGGATATCTTCTGTGTAGCAGGTATTATTGTTCGACCCTCATGACAGCCCATGAAGTGGGAACTCTTAGTCTCCCCATTTCACAGATAAGGGCACCAAAGAACAGAGAGGAGATGCGACTCTTCCAAGATCACAAAGCTAGAGAGTGGCAGAGTAGAAATTTCCAGACACTGGGCTTTTAGCCACTCACTGCATGACAGTGACCTATTTGAGTGCTTTGAACTTTTAAATTCAGGACCTTTATTTCTGTGAGCCTACTAAAAGTTGGATATTTGACGAACATTTCAGTTTTTTTCCATGTATTATAATTTCTCCCTGGGGTGGCAAATTTGTAATCTGAAGAAAGTATAATGTGGAGATGTTTCAGAATAACCTATAGATCTCAGTTTTTAAAAAGAAAAAAATTAAGCCTAGTATTCATTGATCTCTGTCAGAATGTCTGTACATTAGCAGCCAAACATAGTACTTACTCAGTAATGTTTTTGTAATTTTACACATACCACGTGTCTATGCTGCAAGAATAAAGATTAAGTCTGAAGTCTGAAAACTTGTGAGTTAAAAAACCTTTACACATAGTTACCATTTGAGCACCTGTCATGTAGTATGTCCAGTACTAAGGCCTGAACATATAGTATCTGTAATCTCCAAAACAACTTGAAACTAGATTTTATTAGTCCAAATCCCCATTTTTCAGATGAGGCAATTGAGGATCAAATAGATTGAGTGAACTTCCCAGATTTTCATAGCTAGAAAGCATCAACCCTGGGATTTGAACTAAGGCTCTCTAACTCCAAGGCCCCTACTCTGTCTGTGATACTAAAGGCTTTCACTTGTGCAAAGGAAGCACTCAATTTCAGGGAAATACCCTTAAATGATAGCACAGTGTACCCTCTTCTCCATCCATTTTTTTTTATCAGTCTGTGACATCAAATTAAATTTTCAAAAGAACAATTTTGTATTGTAATGGATGGCATTGTTCAGTGTCAACATTTTATAACTTATTCCAATTTTACTGCCTATACCATCTATTTAAATATAGGAAACTTTAGTCATAAGAATGCTGATAGGCCTGATTTAGTTGTCAATTTTTTTTGTAGTCTAATGAGTAAACAATTGAAGTCACTGTGGAAACCAAATAAAGATCTAGATGAATTGTTACAGCAGAGACCTAAGAAATGGGGCAGCTTGGAATAATTCCATTAAAGTAGAATACGAGGTAAAAGATACTGACTTAAAGAGAAATTAGGTCAGAGTTACTCAGTTAAGCCATGTTTGAAAAACAGTCGCATTTGTACAAACTTACACTTTTTTTAGTGTCTATTTTATCACTGTAAAGCATTGTGTTATTTATGGCAATGCCACTGACAATGTTTGCTTAATTTGTTGAGAAAATTTGAATATTATTTTGACCTCAATTTGCATGTGGCAGGCATGTCTGTACTTTATAAGAGCGTATACTTGTATAATAGTTATTTTAAAGGCATGCAAGTTCAAACATTTAGAGTCTCCTGCTACCTGCCCCATGGATTCAGTTGCCATTCCAGTAATCCAAGAGACACCAGCAATGTGATATTGGAGACCGAATGTTCCAAATGTCATTGATATAAAAGCCATATCAGGTAGAGCACTCAACAGAACATTTCCCATTAGCACAAGACGGAGTCAAGACATTCCTGTAGGAGTGTTCTTTCATCTGGATTAGGACTTATGTCATCTATTCTTTCAGGATTTAGGGTTTAGGAAAATTGCTTATGCTTAGGAGTGCATATTAAACTCATTTATGTAACAGTCTGTGAACTGAGTAGGCAGGGAAATGCCATCTGTGAGCAGAGGACTATCGACAGTGGGCAGCTGTCCAGTCCTCTGCTGAGAACAGACCAATCAGCACAACCCTGGAGCATCACCCAGAGTGAAATCAGCCTCTTCATTGTGATCATAAGCATTTTAATTAGTGCCATCCAAGTGGCCTGTTAAGAGTGAACCTTTGCCCAAGCAGTAATCAGACTACTAGGGTTTAGGGCAAGCGTGTCCAACCCGTGTCCTGCCCAGGACAGCCTTGAGTGCAGCCCAACACAAATTTATAAACTTTCTTAAAACATGATGAGATTGTGTGTGTGTGTGTGTGTGTGTGTGTGTGTGTTGTTATTTGTGTGTGTGCTTTTTTTTTTTTTTTAAAGTTCATCAGCTATTATTAGTGTATTGTATGTGTGCCCCGAGACAATTCTTCTTTCTGTAGCCAGGGAAGCCAAAAGATTGGAGATCCCTGGTTTAGGGGTACCTTTCCCTCTCTTGGCACTTATAAGTTCTGATCTCTCTCTCAGGTTCTCTGGTTCTTGTATTTTGGTCTTTGGATATTTGGAGTCAAAGACATATTAGCCACGATGATTGAAATTATCACTACATTCACATATTTTAAGAGCTCTTTATCCAAAGCCCAGAGATGAGCAGTGTTTTGAGTCTGTAGTAGGGAAAATACAGGACCTTACGATTTCTCTAACTTGGAAGTGTATTATCAGTTACACCAGTGGAAGGGAAGCTTTTAAAGCATTGCTGTTAGTAGTTGTTGGCAAATCACTGGAGGAATGTAAGTGGTGGTTTCTTTGCCCTGGGGGTATCACGAACATTCTCAGCCCTCAGTTTGTTTCGCAGAAAACAAGTCTTCTTGCGTATCTTTTTAACGGAAGCCTTCCTTCAGCAAGACTTGTTTGAGTGCGTGTTCCTGTCCATATGGTTTCAGTGATCAGTCACAAAGAGCTTTAGCGCACTGTACCGTACGTCTTGTGTACTTTAGCAAGTAGCAAGAAGTCTCAGCACCTTCTGTGTGCACATGTGCCCTTGGTGTAGTCAGGCTTTCAAAGATCAGGCGGGTATGGATGTTCCCCTCAAAAAGCGTTCAGTCTTGGGAAATAAAAATACATGTGTCAAAAACTCTGGAATAAGGAAAGTCCAGGAAATGTTGGGCAGGGATTGTAGAAGTTAACCTGAAGAATAACTTCTAGCCATGTCATAGGAAATGGCTTCGTGTCTTCCACACAGGATGTTAAAGAAGGATGGATTTAGACTTTGGAGATGGAAGACTCTTCTGGTGAGAAGAAACACAGAGTAGGCATAGTGGGTATGTTTGGGTTAAAGACATGCAAGTTCTGTTTGGTTAAAGATTTCAAGAAGCCTATTATAAAATATAAAGTTGGAAAGTTAATTCCTTTAATACTAGGATAAGGAATTCGGGCTTTATTCTCTCTTTCCTTCATTTCAAATATTAACTCAAGTGTTCTAAGTTAAGGTCTGATTATTAAGTATGTTTATTATTAAAAGTAAAGAATAAAGTGATCTTTTTGACAATTTTCTGGGAAATAAAAAATACTGTTACACAACTGTAATATTTGCATGGTGGGTCAAAATGGCTGTTGTTTTGGCTGCAAATTTTACACAAGAGGCATCGCCAAATATATCACATAATCCTATCCCTCAGATGGAAGTCAGCTACATCACTACACGTTGTAGTTATTTTGATTCGTCCTTAGGTTCCATGATGATGTTAGGATCTACATTTCACAGCTTATTATTGGGGGCTAGGGAGAGTAGCAGGTGCATGGTGCTAAAATACCAGATACCTCATTTCTCTGGCAACCAAGCTGGTTTGTTTGAAAGCTGAGTCATTAAGCTCCTTCATCTTTCTTCCTAATTTTCTACTTAGCATTTTCCCTTCATATCAGGTACTTTGTAAGCAGTGAGGTGGCTCATTGATTTGCTGCCCAGGGAAGAGCAGGTCTGGTGTTTTGTTTTGCTGTTTTATTTTTTTATTCAAATGGATTATTGTAATGTACCCTGTGGTATGCTTTGGCAATATTCTGAGCTGATATTTTTAGCAATTGGAAGCTAATAGGAGAAAAATCTGAATTTTATCAGATAGGCTTGAAACACTTCAGTTTATAAAAACAAGTGAAAACGACCACCTTTGTTAGTGTTCTCTGGCTAATTAACTCAGCTAACTAAAGCTTGAAGCTTTTGTGGCAAAGTCAGTTTAGTTTTGCTACATGATTATCTCTTGGAACCTCTCATCCTGGCCATTTATTTCAATAAATAATTGTAATAGTAGCAAGTACTTAAATCATTTAAAATGCTATACATATGAACTCATTTAATCCTCTAGAACAGTGGTATTTAAACCTTTGGCTTCCCTGGACCACATTGGAAGAATTATCTTGGGCCACACATAAAAATACATTAACACTAATGATAGCTGATGAGTTGAAAAAAAAAAAAAGGTTGCAAAAACATCTCGTAATGTTTTAAGAATGTGTGTTGGGCCTCATTCAAAGCTGCCCTGGGCCACAGGTTGGACATGCCTGCTCTAGAATAATCCTAAAGGGTAGGTAGTATTACCGTCTCCCTCTTTTTGGATCATGAAACTGAAGCATTGAGAAGCTACGTAACTAGCCTGGGGTCCCATTACTAATTGGCTGAGCGAGGAGTCAAACCAAGGCAGTTAGACTCCAGGGTCTTTACTTTTAACCTCATTAAAATCCAGCTATTTTAATAAGGATGCCCCTAGACTTAAGTAAACATAATACATATCTAAATATTTAAAGCTACTTATTTTTTGTACAGTATGAAGCTTTGCTTTAAGAATTGTCAGGCCAGTGTCATGTATGACACACAGATACCAGAAATCAATTGAGCATCTTTTGTTGTCCACACTGGGCAAGTCTTCACAGAGGTGACATTTGAAACTTGAGCCAGGGTTTAAAAGATGCTCAAGTGTTTGACAGGCAGAGAAGCGCATCTCGGATGGAAGGAACAGCACATGCAAAGGCACAGAGAGATGAACTGGCACTCAGTGTGCTTGTTTGGAGGGATATATGATGTTTGCTATATCTGAAACAAGGTAGAAGACAAGAGTGACTGAGATGCCATTTAAGATTTCAGATGGTATCCTGCTATAGCTTAAAAATTATCCTCTTACTGTTCCTTGACATTTTCTTGATCAAGGACACACACAGATTTTTATATCTAATTTCAAAGCGTTCCCAGAGGCTCTGAAGCTAGCTTTTAAGTCCGTAGTTCCTTTCCTCCAAGCAGTAGAGAATGATTGGGAATAGAGAATAACACAGTAAATATATGCTTTAAGAAAGATGTCTCTGACGATAGTACAAGATAGCTTGGATGAGAGAATGATTAGAAGCAGAGAAATCAGGGGACAGATATCAATAATCTAAGCCAGAGCAAGCCTAAGAAGGCAAACAGAAGCAATGTCTAGGAAAGATATTTGGGACATCGTAGGACTTGGAGTGAATTGAATGGGAAGGTTACAAATGAAATGATTAAAACTAACTGTAGTTTCTAGCTTGATTTAGGGATAGATAATGATGTCATTAACGAAAACAGAAGACAAGGAAAAGAAAGGGGCAAGGGTAGGAAGGTAATGGCCATGGGGAAGCCAGGATGGCTCAATGGGTTAAGGGCTTGCTTTGCTGCCCTGAGGTCTGAGGATCAAATCCCGGCCCCGGCCTGTGTGGACACATATCCTGAACTGGGGTGTGCCCCCAGTTCAGTTCTCACAGGGGCAAGCTTCCTATGTGGGGGGGCCCCTGCCTTGTTAGGCCCCCAGCTCATGGAGGTGTGCCACCCATGTGGGAGGAGGCCCCCGCCTGGTTCCTGCCCTTTGCACCATTCGCCCCCACCCCCACCCCCAGGTGTGGAATGAAACCATGTTGAAAACTGATGATGTACAACTATGGAGACTGCTCTGGGCCCTCCCCCTTCTCTCTGTCTCTGTCAAAAACAATGAAATAAATCTTTAAAAAATAAAAGAAAGGTAATGGGCTTGATCTTTAGACTCGCTGAGTTTCAGGGGCCATGGTGTAAAGCAATGGAGACTGTCCAGTAGCCCGTTGGAAATGCACTCTGGAAAAGAAGTCAACATTGGAGAGAGAGATGTTGCAAATGGTAGGTTGAAGGCTTTGCTGTGAGACAGGGCCACTTGGGGGAAGCCTAGAAGGAGGAAAACTAAGAAGGGCAAAGGAGGAGTATTGACTAGAGCTGGTTGGGCAGACAAGATTCATGGGGGCAGCAGCAGCATGAAAGCATGCCTGAGTCCTAGGACTCTTCTGCACACTTTACATGTGTTAACTAACATGCTTAGTCCTCAGATACCTCCACGAAAGAGCTACGGTTTACAAGGAGCCTGAGACACACAGAAAAAAAGTAATTTGCACAAGGCTCACAGAGCTATTAATTGTAAGTTGCTTTCAATGGTAAATTAGTGCTAGCATTATTAAGCTGAGGCAATTAAGACAATTTTTGCATTAACTCTTCATAGATTTAAATATAGTTTGGTAATCTTTGATAATAGTATTCCTCACTATCCCCCCAGCTCTATCAAGTAAATCCAGTATGATCATCAGAATTCATGAAGGAGGGGAAGCCGGGATGGCTCAGTGGGTTAAGCGTTCACTTTTCAGCGCCAGGGACCGAGGATCAAATCCCAGCCCTGACCTGTGCAGACCCATGTGCTGAACTGAGGAGTTCCCCCAGTTCAGTTCTTTCTTTGTCTTTGTCTCTCTCTCTCTCTCTCTCTCTCTCTCTGTCAAAAACAATAAAAAAAATTTTTTTTTTAATTAAAAATAAGAATTTATGAAGGAAATATGACCAGAGACTGATTATTTTCCAAATTCCCTGGCTTTCTTTCATATGAATATTCTGTCATGATTCATGCATTGCATATTTTTGTTCAATAGGTTAAGCTTTCCTTGAATTTTTCTCCCAATTAATGAGCATTTTTGGCATTAGTTGGAGTACTTCCTTAAACGATTTCATGTGTCACATTTTTATATTTCCTCTTAGAGTGTGTTAGTCTCTCTTAGCAGTGAGTAATCTGAGACATCACAAACTCTGCTTCTCTTCTTAATTTATTCAAAACTTCTCTTGTCTCCTTAAATCCATCACTTTCTTAGAACTACCTCATTTTGTTTCCCTGTTATCACTACACTAGCAGTGTAGTGATAAGTAACCCAGAGTAGAAACTAAATGAGTTACTTTCTGGCACCTGCAGCTTTTTCCTTCAAGCTTCTTTAGCAGGTACCGTCCTTCACAAGGCAGCTTTAAAAACTACTTTGGAGCCCATTTTCTCAGAGTTATTTTTTAAATCTCTTCATCAGAGTTAGGCACATTGAGGAATGAAGAAAAATCAAACCACATCAAGTTGCCACAGCTGGGCTATCTGCTATGGCAAGAGTCAGCAAACTATATAGCTCAAAAGCCAAATATGGCCAGTGCTTTTTGGTAAATAAAGTTTTATTGGAACACAAACTTTATTCAATCACTTATTGTCTGCCAGTGAAAAAAGCAAACTTTCTTTTTACCAACTAAGGTATTTAGCAGAGTAAACAAGATAATGAAAAAAGGTCTTGTACCACATCTTGGACTATAGTTTTCTGGGAAAGCAATTTGGGATATTTAACCCTAAATTAAGACCAGTCCTTCTTCATGGAAATGAAGAGAGCATTGACTCAAAGTCATGAGACACATAATGTTCATAAAATGGTCAAAAGTGTCTTGTCTCTTATTTTTGTTGTTAAATAGACTTTGCTATTTAAAGGGCTAACTTTGTAAGCTACTCTTCTGGTTATTCTGGTTGTCTTTACTATCTTTATACCATTTTAAGAATCTTTCATTGAGTATTTTACACAGTGATGGAGCTTGTTTTATCTTGTCTCCATTTGGCATACCATGCATTAACTTAGTAGCTACACAGGACATTCTAGTCCTTGGTAGAATATATCATGTGATCTGAGAGGTTTGAATAGCAATGAGTAGAATATGTGGGGAGTGTGCTGGGCAAGAATATGGTGTATGGTGGGCAAAATTCAGGCTGTGTGAGGATTACTCAGATAACTTACAGAAAAAATTATGTTGCAAAGATAATGGATCATTTGCTTCCTGAGTGAGCCATTCAGAAGGAACTATTGCCAAATCACTAAACTTGCCTAATGAGATTTTACAGATACTCCTACCAGAATACAGGTTGGTGTAGGAGACTTTGTTCTAATCAACCTTTCCAACTTTTATTAATAGCTTAGGAGGAGGGTGTCATGGGGCCTTTTTGCTCTATAAGGGTATCATTTAATTAGAACGTGATTCCTTCTGTGTGTGTTGATAAAAACCAGCAATTATTTTTTATTTTTAAACCTTAATTTCAGTTATAGTTTGAAAAGGAAACAACCTCTTTCCTTTTCTGAGTTTATTTCTTAACAAGAGCTTTAAGAATTAATCTTCAATGTGTGTTGCCACAAGGTGTAATCAGACTTGAACTTTATAATCTTAGCACCTTTGGACTTCTGCCCTTCACACAGTTTACATGCAAGGTAAAACAAGACCCTGTACAGTTTCTTAATTGAAAGTAAGTTTAGCTGCCATGTGGTTAACTTCCTGGTTTCTTAATATAACTTAATATTTTGGTCACCTAGAAATTTGAATGTGGCAATATAAATCTTTCTGTCCTAATCAGGTTTTTGAAGCCGAATTAACACAAATATATTGCTAATATTTCTGACTTTAGTAACTATCAGGGATAATTGATTATATCTGAGTCATGTATTGATAGAGTGGTAAGTTTTAATGCCGAGCAGTCAGCCTCCCTGAAGGTTATAGAAGGTACTACATGTTACTGTGTGTGTTTGTTTTTAAGTTGTACAGAAGATCCATATGATTAATCTCAGAACAAGCCCGAACCCTTATTCCGTGACACTGCATTTATATTGTGTGAAAATACACACTTTTGTGCAAAACGAACAATTATAGATTGATTTCTTACGAAAGTACTTATAAATAGAAACCTTGTAAATTTCAGGTTTGAAATCTCACACTTAATGTGTGCAGGGAACTAAGGTCCAGTCCCTGCTTCCCAGAGTCAACACCATCTGGTAGGGGAGGTAAGAGGTGTAAGCAGCATATATGACCAGGACCACCTCACAGCAGTAGAACTGACCAAAGGACCATGTGGCATGAGAAGTTGCTGCCTTCTAGCTGGGAAGGTCAAGGAAGGAGTTGGGAGTTGTGATTTTGAGCTGGACTTTAAAGGATGATATAGGCAAAGACTATAGGAAAAGAGATGACTGAAGTGGAAAAATGCTTCTGGGTCAATGTGTGGCCCTGCTTTCTTTGTCTCCTCTGCTGCTGGACCCGGGGAAATAGAGATGGAGCAAAAGCCTTGATCTTACCCCGGCGTCTTTTATTCTTCTTTACCTTCCCACTTGCCGTTATAGGATGGTAAGAAGCTATGGAGAATAAGACTAGGGAAGAGGACTGGGGCTGGAAGTAGGCAAAACGACCTGCCAGGTAGCACAGGTGGGTGGCCTCTACACTACATGTTTCTTCCTTCTTCCTTTTTCAGTGTTCTTTCCTTTTCCAAAGCTTGGTGGAGTCCATGATAGGAAAGAATGAGGAGAAAAGTGGGTAGGGGAGTTTCAGCAGCTAACCATTCATTTTCAGTCTGCCTATAATTATGTGCGATTAAAGAGCGTAGATTGAGTAGTGGTGGCAGAAAATAGATACGAGTATAATGCTGAGCATACAGAAATAAGCCTGATGGACCCTAACCTTACTTCTTCTATGTCATCATCATAGTCATCAACAAAATTTTATTTAGGACATATGAGATGCACAGACATGTCTTACAACATAGAGATTTTTAAAAACAATTTTTGTAGCAGTGGAGGGGGATTTAGAGTTTTTGTTTGTGCAGAAAAATGTTGCTTAAAGGAGCAATCACAGCATAGGATGTTGGGTAGGCACAAATCTTTTGTACTTTAATTGTTATAATCTTTCAGAATGTGTGTGTGTGTGTTTCCTTTTTTCATAACTAAAAAGAGAAAACTAAAACAGAGAAAAAGTAAAGCTTGAATATTAATCAAACCTAGCGAGTAGTTTTTAAAGCTGCCTTGTGAAGGACGGTACCTGCTAAAGAAGCTTGAAGGAAAAAGCTGCAGGTGCTAGAAAGTAACTCATTTAGTTTCTACTCTGGGTTACTTGTCACGCTTTTCCTTTTGTCTTAAAGTGAACATATTTTATTTTCTCATAAAATATTGTTTGCCTTCTGAGAAACTGTCAAATTGAAAATTATTCTTTGATAGTGCAGTCAGATTTTTCTGCTCGTAGATTGTACTAGAAATTTGGCAACAGTTCTACTCTGTTAAGGCAAATTACAGACTAGTAATGGATCTTTATTGGGGCACTGGTATTTTATTAAAACCTTTATGTGCATATGTAATGAAACCACTTCATACTTAGTCTTTTTCAAAACTGTTTGAGGAGGTGTTGTTTCTGGAAAATATACGTTGCCCCTTTTAAAATGTATTTGCTATATAAATTGAGAGTTTTCTTATTCCAAACTCTGGGTAAGATGTAAATGATGAATGTTACTCATTGCTGAAGAGCTCAGTGGTTGTGTTTTTGCGATTACATAAGATCAAACAAAGGAGGTAAAATGCTGAGACAACCATCCCTTCTGAACTTTCTCCTCAAAAGATAAGTTGGAAGGAACTTTCTGATTGGCCATAGGCAGTTTCCCTGAGAAGCTCTTGAAAGTACTGTGGAGCAGTGCTATGTGACCGTAATCTGTCTTTTTCAGCTTCTGCCCGTTGCTGCAGAACAGCGAGAGAAGAAAATCAAGGAGCCACTCCTGTAATTTACCAGATACGAAGATACACTGAGTTCCCAGGAAAAAAAGCTGCAGGCATCTGAGGATAAAACACTTCGAACAGCTTTTACCTTAAAGCCGACCTGGAAGACTGACTCCCAGTTACCAGGTGAGTTGGGAGAGCACCAGCTTTAAGTCAAAAGTGGGTTTCGATTAGGCATTGCGTAATAATAGCACACATGAGACGTTACCAAACCACAGGAAGGTGTTTCTTTATACCTTTTATGTGTACTCGTATATCAGGTATAAAACTAATACTAGTAATCCTGGGTATGTTTAGCCATCTTAAAAAGTTCTGCTGTAATTTTTTTAAGGACAGGAAGTAGGAAAACATGCTATAGTGTTAGGTAACCTTTTTCTCTCTACAATCTAGCATTATGGGAAAATATGGCACTCCCCTTCCCTTCCTGAGTAATGATCCTGTAGACCTATGCTTAAAATTGGCTGAAATGTTATCCTTGCTTTTGTTATATACACATAGGCACACAAACCCACATGTGCATGGATACACACAGTCTCAGAATGCATCTATTCTTTATCTTTCATAGTAAACAGGTAAATAATTAATTGTCTTCTTTTTGCCCATGAGATTGAAATCACTGGTATGAAAATAGCAATACTTACTATATGCTTCTTGTCATCTTTGATATTTGCAGTTATTTTCAGGGCCACTTTATATGTGCTATTTTTATCTTAGGCTCAGTGACTTCGGTCTTCACAATTCAGATACATCTCTCCCAGTAATACAAAGCTTTCTGGGAGCATGTACCACTAGAGGTCTTGGGGAGCTCTTGCAAGCTGTGTATCCTCTACTCAAACTCTTATTTGTCCTGGGGTGGAGAGGTGGTGATAGTTCAGACATCTGTAATTTGGGAAACGCTCCCCAGGTATTCTGATATCACTCCTACTCTCTCCTTGTAGAAGCCAGAGCTCAATAATTTAGTATAATCATTGTTATGTGAGAAGCTTTCTGTTTATTACTACATTATTTAAAATTACATTTTCGAGCAGAGCTTGCAAACTGGTGGCCCACAGGGCAAATTTCAGACTATAATTTTTATAACCTGTAAGCATTTTCTTCTTTTAAATTGAGTTAATTGCCAACATTAGGGAGTCTGGAAATGTCACATAGAAAATCAAATACCTGGCTTCTTATGGAAGATTAAAACTCTGCTCTTGTTGCTATTCTGAGGACTGAAGTTTGCTAATCTTTCCCATTTCCCAAGTATTCATTCCAACCAGCCTTCTAGGTTTATGTTACTTGCCTGGCACCTGTAGGCTTTTGTGGTCAAGAGTCCCACTTTAAGCATCAGTTTCTTCTTTCCTTACAGAAGTCACTCCCATGTACTTTACACATAATACGTTAGTCTTTATTCTTTGTTGGCATTTTGAAATTTTATATAAAATGTGTGGGCTTTGGGAATGCTGGTTTTCTGAAGTTAAGTTGACACCTGTGAGGCTTGCCTGTGAAGAAAGCCGACTTTTCCAAAATCAGATCATCCATTGTTCTTAATTTGGAAACCTGGTTTGCATAGTGATAACATCTGAATCATTCTTTTCAGACCTTGAGCTTGACATCTCAGAGTCTGTATGGCATAACTTAAGGGTTGCATTGCCTGAGTCATTGAGTTGGCTCCTTTCTTTTTTTAATTGTTAAATTTATTAGGGTGCCATTAGTTGGTAAAAATTACATAGGTTCAGATGTACAATTCTACAATAGAGTTGGCTTCTTTTTGAATGACATCTGTAGGGGTCTAGAGCTTGTTTTCTAGCCCCTTACTTCCAGACACCAGAGTGTTTTAATGAGCAATATATGCTGTGTCATCTACGTGTACAGAAGTTTTGACATTGAGAAATCTCACCATTAGAATAAGATGTGTCTTCAAGCATAGTGGGTTGTAGTTAATCATAAAACTTCTCTTTTCCCATCTTTGATCATAATTATTATTGGAAACTGAACTGCTTACAGTAATATTTCTGTTAATTTGACGCAGAAACTTTTATATAGTCATAGAGCTTTAGTCATGAAAGCATTTCAAATCATAAGGTCCTTAGGGGCATTACACTTCTCTTTTTGCATTTAGCTAAACTCAAACATTAATTATTTGTTCACAGTTTATAAATGAAGTAGCTGACTCATTCCCAAAACAGTGGTGCTTATCCCAACAACCCATTTAACTTCAAATGGCTAGTGCCTGTTACTTTTGCAGATTTTAGACCTTGAGATATCCATTTTTAATGTTGAAACAAACAAGAAAGAAGACCGGCTGGATTGAATGTTTATTGCGGGTAGTTTACTGTCCTTCTGGTGGCATCACTTTGCTCTATCTCATGGAATCTCTTAGGTCAGTATTGCCTATGATCTCCTGATACTTGACCACATGCAAAGATGAAATGTACGTGAGTCCCTTTGACTATCAGTTTTAAGTTCATGGAAATTAACTGGAAATTTGTTTCCACACGTTTGCTGAGTTGTGATTTTATATGAAAAATAAATTAAAGTTGTGCTTAAAAGGAAAAAGGAGGTGATTGGCATCTCATTTCCTTAATGAAATCTGTTTATTTTTATTCTTCTTTTGTCATAGTAATTAATGAGTATGCCTGTGCAAGGGCTGTCTGGAAAGTATCGAGCCATGTAACCCTTCTCATTTTATTGACACTGACTGGATTTTTTCCAGACAGCCCTCTTTTACTCAGAAATGCTTTTAGAAAGCCCCTTTATTCTTCTTCACATTGTACTTAACTCTCTAAGGAAAGGATAAA
>PVKE010020644.1:0-27296 GCA_004027555.1 Craseonycteris thonglongyai | reverse complement strand
AATTTTATTTAAGATTTTTGCATCAGTGTTCATCAGTGAGATTGGCCTATAGTTTTCCTTTTTGGTATTGTCTTTCCCAGGTTTTGGTATTAGGGTGATATTAGCTTCATAGAAAGAGTTGGGCGCAATTTTTGGATAATTGTTTCAAGTTCTGTATTGTTGATTGGTCTGTTTAGGTTATCTAAATCTTCTTTGTTCAGTTTAAATAAACTATATGTTCCTAGAAATTTGTCCATTTCCTCTAGGTTGTCAAATTTGTTGGCATAGAGGCTTTCATAATAATCTCTTATGATTGTTTGTATTTCAACATCAGTTGTAATCTCTCCCCTATTATCCCATATTCTGGAAATAAGAGATTTTTCTCTTTTTCCTTTGGTGAGCCTAGCCAGTGGTTTGTCCATTTTATTGATTTTTTTTAAAGAACCAGCTCTTTGTGGCATTAATTTCATCTATTGTTTTTCTATTCTGAATTTCATTAAGTTCTGCTTTAATTTTTATTAATTCTTCTGCTGGCTTTGGGGGACCTCTGTTCTTTTTCTAGCTCTATAAGATGAGATGTGAGGGTGTTTACTTGTAGTTTTTCTTGTTTCTTGAGATATAAGTTTCCCTCATAATACTGCTTTTTGCTGTGTCCCAGAAATTTTGGTACATTGTGTTTTCATTGTCATTCGTTTCTACAAATTTTTTAATCTCTTTTTTTATTTCCTCTTTGGCCCAGTCACTTTTTAATAGCATTTGTTGTTCAATCTCCACATATATGTGGTTCTCTCTGCACTTGATCTTTTGCAATTGATCTCTAGTTTCAACGCTTTGTGGTCTGAGAATATACTTGGTATGATTTGGGTGCCCTTAAATTTGGTGAGGTTGGATTTAAGTCCCAGGATATGGTCTATCCTTGAAAATGTTCCATGTGCACTAGAATAAAATGTATAGCCCTTTGTTGTAGGATGGAATGACCTGTAAATGTCAATTATGTCCATTTCCTGCAGTGTATCATTTAAAGCTGCAATTTTCTTATTTATTTTCTGCTTGGATGATCTGTCCAGTGTTGTCAGGGGGGTGCTTAGATCCCCTACTATAATTGTATTTTTGTCAAATTCTCCTTTTAGATCCGTTAGTAGTTGCTTTATAATTTTTGGTGCTTCCTGATTGGGGGCATATATATTGATGAGTGTCATGTTTTCTTGGCGTATTGTCCCTTTTATCAAGATGTAATGTCCATTTTTATGTCTTATTGTTTTTTTTATCCTTATGTCTTTTTCATCAGAAATCATTATGGCCACTCCAGTTTTTCTCTGACTGCCATTTGCCTGGAGTATTGTTTTCCATCCTTTTACCCTGAGTCTATGTTTGTCCCTGTGGCTGAGGTGTGTCTCTTGTAGGCAGCATATGGTTGGATTTTGTTTTTTAATCCAGTCTGCTACCCTGTGCCTCTTTATTGGTGAATTCAGTCCATTTACATTCACGGCTATGATTGATATGAGGATATCCTGTATCCATTTCTTCTTTCCTTTTTATTTTTTTGTTGTCCCAACTTTTCTCCATTTATTTTGATTTCTTGATTTAGGTCGATAGCCTCCTTCAGTATTTCTTGGAGTGCCGTTTTTGAGCTGGAGAATTCCCTCAGCTTCTGTATATCTGAAAAGGCCTTAAGTCCTCCTTCATATCTAAAGGTTAATTTTGTTGGATAGTTAATTCTTGGTTGGAAATTTCTCTCTTTTAATATTTGGTTCACTCCCTCCTGGCTTGCAGAGTTTCTGCTGATAAGTCTGGTGACAGCCTGATAGTTTTTTCTTTGAAAGTTATATTTTGTTTTTCCCTGGCAGCCTTGAGGATTCTTTCTTTGTCTTTGGTTTTTGTCATCTTCAGAACAATGTGCCTTGGAGAAGATCTGCTAGGGTCTAGGTAGTTAGGGCTTCTGATTTCCTCTTGGATTTGGGGCTGTAATTCTTCCCACAGGTTAGGAAAATTCTCATCCACTATTTGTTTTAGTAGACTCTGTCATCTCGCTTCCTTCTGGTACCCCTATTATTCTAATATTGTTCTTTCTGATGGAGTCAAAGAGTTCTTGTAGGGCTCTTTCATTTCTCTTGATTCTCATTTCCCTTTCTTCTTCCCTCTGTGACACTTCCATGTTTCTATCTTCGATTTCACTCATCCTTTCCTATAGCTAGTCAGCCCTGTTTCCTATGCTGGTCAGTTCTTTTTTCAGTTCTCCCATGATGCCTTTCATTTCAAGGAGTTCCTTTTGGTTCTGCTCTAGCTTCTCAATGTTATTGGTAAAGTACTCATTTTGCTCAGAAAATTTCTTGTTGAGGTCATTTAACTGTGTCTGGGTACTTTGCCAGCATTGAGTGAGCTCTCTGAGTGTCTTGAGTATTGCAGCCCTGAATTCTGTTTCACTTAGATTTGATTCCAAGTGTGCAAGGTCGTTTACTAAAGACTGCCCCTGATCTTCTGGAGGGGCTTTGGATTCTGAGGTGTGCATTGTGTTTGATGTGGTTCTTTTTGCTTTAGGCATGAGTATGTTTTCCCTCTGGGGGTTTGCCTATCAGATGGGCTTCTCTTTATTTTTTCTCTTGGGCTCAGTTGTGGAAGGAGGAGATATTTGGAGAGGGTTGGGGGAAGCAGACAGCTTCTGTGCCCTGGGGGCCTTCAGGTTGCTGTCTTAGCTGTTAGATAGCAGGGTAGTGAGGGTGTGGCTAGGGGTGGGGGCGTGTGAGTAGGAGCTAGGGCATGCCTGAGACTCAATAGCAGATTCCTCTTTCAGCAGGGGGGCTGGTGGTTCAGTGCAGGCAGGGCAAAGGAGCTCCGGTCTTTCTCCCTTCTGCTTGACTGCTTTTCCTTTAATCACATCTGTGAGCTGCTGCAGTGGAGCATATGGGCTGGGGCTTGGCAGAGGCCCGGTCAGCCACACAGTAGGGGTCGCAGCTGCAACCCGGTCAGAGGTGCACCCATAGTCAGGTCATCTGCACGGGCGTAGGCGCCGCGGTGGCCAGGTGGGCAGCACAGTTACCCGTGCGGGCATCAGCGTCGCACTGGCCTGGTGGGCCGGGCGCCCATAGCAGGTCTTTCTCGGTCTGGTCTGCAACCTAATTGCGTGCATTGGCGAGCGCTGTGGAGCTCTGGTGGGCAGGGTGCCGAAAGCCCTGGGTGCACAGGCCGCAGCTTGTCTGGCAGCCGCTCTAGGCCCGAGGCTCTGCTGAGACCGCCAGATTCACTCTAAGCACGTCCAATGCAGCTGTGTCCATTCAAGCCCCAGCCCTCACTCCAAGAGCCCTGTCCTCAGAAGGCGCTCCCTCACAGTCAATCGCCTCCGTAAATCAGGGGTGCTGAGCTGTTGCGGGCTGGTGCCCCGCTCTCACCCCGCCCGCCGGGAAGTGCAGCCGCCCTGCTCCACAGTCCCTGTTCCACTTTAGGCTCTGTGATCTGATTAGGGCACTGTGTGCTGTCCCTTGAGTTCGGATGTTAAATTGTCCACAGTCTTGTGGGGATTCCACGCTCCCTAGGTCTCGGCTTCCAGCCCGCCCTCGTTCCAGCTCCACTTTGACCGTAGTCCCCCAACCCCCCTTTGTTTTTGCCAGCCCCGGGCTGCGCTCCAAGTCCCTGTCCCCAAACTGCTGCTTCCCCTTCCCTCTCCCGCTCTCCCCTTTTTTCTCTAACCTTTGTGTGTTGTTCTGCGTTGTGTGGTTCTCTTAGTTGAGGTTTCTTCTCAGGGTTTCCCCTGTGGATTCCCCTCTGTTCACAAGGCTCTTCCCAGGCAGTTATCGGCGTTCTCCTCTCATGCCGCCATCTTTTTTCTCCCCCTATTGACTTTTTAAATTGTACTGTCATTTTAATTTTAAAAAGCTTTTATTTTTGTCCTGAATGTTCTTATTTTAAAAAGCATCCAAAAGCATCCCTTTTTTATGGATGCAGTATATTGCTGTTTTTCTTAAGAATAAGTATAGCTCTTTTGAATATTTTTCTGCTCCCTGAGGAATAACTGTCATATTTTTCCCTTCATATCTCCTCACCTTTTGTCCTCTCATTCTTGGTAAATTTTCTTTTTCAGAAGTGTTGGGTGATACTTTTGTGTCTTCTTATGATTGAGATTGGTGCACTAAAACACTTGAGTGAAAGTGATGACTGGGTTGAAACTTGTTGACTGTTGTTTTGTTGGAGAACCCTTGGTCAGTTTTCTCTGGGTCAGAGTCCCTAGGGAGAAGAGAAGGCTTTCCTGGTTTCCTGCCTTAAAGGGTCTAATCCTTCCTGTTAGTGCTCTGGAATTCTGGTTGGCAAAATATACTTGAGGTGCAGGGAGAATTAGTCAGAGTCCTTACACTTCCCATTTTCAGTGCAAGGACCCCTGCTTCCAGTCACTGCTGTACCCGCAACCAGAAACCTTCCGGTCCAGAGAGATGGACACCTTGCTGCTTCACAAACCTTCACCAGCCTATGTTTGTGGCCCCACCGCCCAAGGGCCCTATTGCTGGGGACTCTGCTGTGGTCTTGCAAGTTGGATTTGCCTGCTCAGTCATGACCACTCATCATCTGCTTTTACACTTCCAATGTTGGTTCTGGTCCTCTTTTTTTCTGTTTGTTTTTGTTCTTGTGAGTTTAATCATGGTAACTGTGGATTTGGGAAGGAGAGGGGTCAGTACATGTGCTCACCTGAAGGGAAAGGTAGCTTTTGTAGTTTTGTGTGTGCCTATTTTGATACCTCTTTACTAACCATATAGCCACATTTTATAAAATTCTTGTTTTATGCAAATGTAAGGCTTTATGACATCTATTTTTCTCAGTGCCCAAAGAAGCCTGAACTTGTGGGTTTGTAGCTTCTCTGTGCACAGGTCCTGGCATCTGGATGCTGGAGATAAGGATGGGGGTTTTGTAGCAGAGTGGCTTTCAAGGTAGGTACTTACTCCCTGCTGTATGTGTGTTATGAACAGATATATTATGAGATTTGTATTTATTTATTTTTAATAGAGATGACACACAAGGAGGTCTTTCTTACTCAAAATACTTTCTGGTCACTACTTAGCAATTTTCCTTCTGTCTGTAAAATTTAGGATTATTTCCCTTGTGTTGCATGTCTCTAGGTTGCCAGAAGCTCAGCAGAGAGTTGGAGGCTGCTTTTTAAATCTGATGCCACAAATGAAAACCTTGTATCTTGCGTATTGTGCCAATCACCCGTCTGCAGTGAATGTTCTCACGGAGCACAGGTGCGTTCACTTAGATGTCTTACCTGACAGGAAAGGACTTCTTGGGGTACCCTCTAAAACAATGCTAATGTTCACTTGATCATTCAACAATGAAAGTTTTATTTTAATTACCCCTCAAAATTAGTGCTTGAAAAATACTAGTAAGAAGTCTTTGAAATGTCGATTAGTGTTTTTTTGTAGGTTTTTTTTTGAAATTTCTCCTGCAGTCTAGAGCCCTTTGGACAATGGGTTGAAGGAGCTGGTAAGTATTCTGGAATGCAGCTATTGGAATCATACGTCTCTCAGATTATAAAACTGGAACTATGTGAGATTGAATTAGATGTGCTGTAAGAGAAAGTGTTCTATTTAAAATTGGGATTGGGTTTTATAGCTAGAACATTAAATTGGAGACCATTAACTTTAGTTGTTCTTTTTATTTTTAGCTTTAGCATTTCAACCTGAAGCAAAATTAAAACAAGCCAAACAGCACGTATAGGTTTTCTGCTAGTTTGTTAAGACAAGGTCAGGTCTTTTTCCTGAGAATTATAAGAATACTAAGGAATGCTGTAGTCATTAGTAGATGCTACAGAGCACAGAGGCGTTCTGTTTATGCTTTTAAATGAGGCACAAATTTTTTTTTTTTTTTATTGTTTTTGACAGGGAGAGAGAAAGAGAGAGATGCAGAGACAGAGAGAACTGAACTGGGGGCACTCCCCAGTTCAGCATATGGGTCCAAAAGGGCCAGGGCCAGGATTTGATCCTGGGTCCCCGGTGCTGCAAAGAGAGTGCTTAACCCACTGAGCCATCCTGGCTTTCCTAAGGCACAAATTTTATTAAGTGTTTTAGAAAAAGGTTTACAGGTTGTTTTTCTTTAAATAGTTCAAAAAAATTTTAAATTGTAAATGGAAAAATAGTATTAGTAGCATCAAGATAAATGTCACTGTGCTTCTAATTCTAATATTTAACTTCAACTTTTAACTAAATATTTCAGCCTAAAACTTAGAAATACTTTTGGTAAGCAAGCATTGCTGAGCTTTAGGTAGTGAATTGAGGTTTGAGTATAGTATCCCTGGGAGTGTGACTGGCGTATATGGGGTCAGTTAGACCTGGTTTGAGTCCTGACTGCTGCTTTCAAACTGATGGTTCTTGGGGCACCTCATTTCAGTGAAAGTTTCTCTTAATGCTTATTGTAAGCATTAAGCAAAACATGTATAAATTGATCAGAACTGAGTGAGCATAGTCATTTCTAATTGCTTTGTTGTCTTCTGTCCACAAAAATAATAAATAAATGAAGACTCAGGACATTTGCTGTTTTTTCTGTGCACTTAAAGGATTACATTTTATTTATTTATTTTTTTTTGAGAAAATTTTACTGTTTTTTGAGAGAAGGTGAGAGTGAGAGCTGGATAAGGAGGGAGGGCCCAGAGCTTTGTCTCCATAGTTGTACATCATCAGTTGTACATCATTAGTTGTGGCATAGTTTCATTCCACACAGGTAGGATGTGGGACCACACAGGGTGGAAACCGAACTGGGAGCCTCCCACATGGGAGGTAAGAACCTTTACCACCATCCTGCCAGTTACCAGCTGTGCCACAGGTCAGCATATGGGTTTGCATGGTTTGGGGCCAGAATTTGAAACCCCGGACCTTGAGGTTGTAAGGCAAGTGCTCAACCTGTTGAGCTCCATCCCGGTATCCCAAGGATTAAAATATTTTTAAATTTCATTTGTGTTAAAGTATTTCCAGTCCAGAAATGAAGCAGTAGTCTTTGACATGGTGATGGAAAAAAGAAGGGAGATTAGGATTATGCAGTCACCAACAGAAATGAAAAACCCAAAAGACACCCCCTTCACACCTACCCCTCCCTGCTATGTTAGTCTGCAATTTTCTAAAACCATGAAGCAGGTATTTAGTAATGCTCTCTGCATCTACTCCTTGGGATTACAGATTAAATGGAATTTCCACAGAAGTGAAATGCAAGGATTAAATTTGTATTTTTGAAAATTTTTTAAGAATTGATGTAGCACGGGAAGCCAGGATGGCTGAGGGGGTTGAGCACTCGTCTTGCAGCCCCCAGGGTCTGAGGATCGAATCCTGGCCCTGGCCCATGTAGATCCATATGCTGAAATGGGGTATGGTCCCCAGCTCAGTTCTCACCAGGGTGAGCTTCCCCTGTAGGAGACCCCCAGCCTGGTTCCTGCCTTGTGTAGCCCCGTGCTCACCTGTAGAATGAAAGTATGTAGAAAACTAATGACGTGCAACTGTAAAGACTTCACTGGGACCTTCTCTCTGTCTTTGTCTCTCTGTCAAAACAATAAAAAATAAATAAATAAATAAAAATGATGCAGCAGTGGGGGAGATAAACAGAAAGCAAATAGAATGTTAGGGCAAAATTATAAATCTTTTTTATCTTTGCTCTGTTTTCCTCCCCCTTTTTGGGAGGGGGATGGGTATTGATCCTTTAGGATTGGTTGAATGTATGGATAGGGGGTGAACGATTATAGGAAAAGATTCTAACAAAATATTGATTCCATGAAAGTGAGGCTCTGTCCTGTAGATGTCATTTAAAGCATTTCAGACTGTTAGAGTTTCCTAAAATAAGACTTTCAAGGGAAATGCAAGTATGTGCTGCTTATCCTCTCTTCTGTACTGTTACTTTAATGACTGTGTCATAGCTGAAATGTGAGTGTAGCATTTGCCCACAGTGATAGGGAAAGAAAACAGAAAAGTATCTCAGTGGTGAAACTTCTTGCCCACTTGGTGTGTCTCAGAGTTTGGGGGGTGGTTGACTGAGGTCATGTTCTGGGAGTGTGAGCCTTGAGAGAAGAGGTGGCAGGATGTGCTGCCTCCGTGTCCTGAGGTGTCTGAGCAGCGCAAATCCCCACTCTGTCCACAGGTCAGACCCCACTTCCGAAGTGTATGTCTGTGAATTGAGACAGGGATGCAGTTGTGAATTGAGACAGGGATGGCAGTTGACTGATCGCGTCTGTTGGTGGTGTCCACTTTTGATTCTGGGATCTTTTTAACTCCTTTCTTGCTTCTCTATATCAGTTGCAGTCTTAAAACTGCTATATTTATGGATAATCTGTGTTTATGCTTGAATATACTTTTTAAGGATTAATTTAAGTGTAATGTTTCGATGTTTTAAAGTCTTATTTGCAATCTTATGATCCTTGCATTGTGTTAGTTTAAATTCTGAGTATGAATCTTGTGAATTCATTTATAGAACCCAATTCTAGAATTATGACTGATATGTACCTTTTGCATTATCATAAGATGGTATACATCATACGTTCATGACTCCCTATTTTGAATGAAGTATGTATTTCATAATTTAATCTGTGGTATGAGTTTTGTTTTTTTCCAGCACTGTGTTACTCTTTGGTTGGCTACACAATAGTTTCCTTTGTGTGTGTTCCTTTTGTTACTGTCTTGCAGCCTACAGTTATTTCAGTAAATACAGAGGAGATACACTGTATAAGGATTGCTAGAATCAGTAGAAATTAACCTGAAAGAGCCTTTGTTTTGTCAGAATAACTGTAACCAGCGGTTTTATTTTATTATGGTACTAAATTTAACAAAAAACCTAAAGAAACAGTGACCTATAAAGATTTATAAAATTTTGTTTCTTTTCTTTTTTTTTATTAAAGATTTATTTTTATTGTTTTTGACAGAGAGAGAGAGAGAGAGAGAGAGATACAGAGACAGAGACAGAGAGAAGGGGGAGGACCCAGAACAGTCTCTATAGTTGCACATCATTGGTTTTTCCACATGGTTTCATTCCACAGGTGGGCGTGGGGCTGCACAGGGCAGGAACTGGGCCGGGGTCTCACCCCGGTGAAAACCGAACTGGGGGCACTCCCCAGTTCAGCATATGGGTCCGCATGGGCCGGGGCCGGGACTTGAGCCTCAGTCCCCGAGCCTTGGTCCCCAGGGCTGCAAAGTGAGCGCTTAACCCACTGAGCCATCCCGGCCGGCTTCCCCTTGTTTCCTTTCTTAACTACATGTTTTGACTTTTCAAGAATGTCATGTGTATATTAAAAGAAGTTACTGTTGCTTGCAAAAAAATTTATGTTTAAAACTTATGTTTTAAGTTGTAGGGGCTTTGCTGGGGAGGTGATGAGGATGACTTTCTGAATTTTGTTAATTTTTCTTGGCCATACCTATAGTTAGGAAATTTTCAGAGCTGTCCTGGACCGCAGGATGGACAAGCTTAGTTTAGGGTCTATGCTTCTATTCATATAAACTACAACATCATTTGTTTCCCATATTCTTTATGTTTGGCTTTTGGACAGCTAGCCTTACTAAGTATGTCTGGGCTGCAAGTAGTCCACGGGACACAGGTTGGACAAGCTGGATGGCTTTGAATGCAGCCCAACACAACTGCATAAAGTTCCTTAAAACACTAAGATTTTTTTTGCAATTTTTTTTTTTTTAGGTCATTAGTTATTGTTAGAGTATTTTATATGTGGTCCAGGACAATTCTTCCAGTGTGTCCCAGGGAAGCCAATTAGTTGGGCACCCTGATTTAGAGTGTTAAGGCTCTCTGATTGAGTTCATTATAATTTTAAAGCATCTTTTGCTTTTTACATTTTTTACCATCTTGAAGTTTTCAGATAATTGAAATGTATTCTGGCTCAAAAAATGCATGCTTACGTATATTTGAACACTTGTATATGAAATTCATTTGCTGAAATGGCCTTTCATGAGAGGAATTGCATAGGAAACCGTGTGTTGTCTATATTATGCACAGTTGTTTTGCTCATAATAAGAAAAATAACATGAACCTTCTGAGGTTCGTTTCTTGGTGTTTAGAAATAACCAGCACATGTTCGTCGTCTAGAAAAGCTTAGCCATCAAAATATAAAAGATTTTTTGTTACATTTCATAATCCTGGTGCTTGCTAGTGGGAATAGGAGAGCATCATCATGCTGAACTCTAACAGTGGCATCTTCTTTCATTGTGTGGCTGCTTGTTGCTCAGTGAGGAGTTGGGAGAGTTCATGGAGATGAAAGGTGCCAACAGCCCTGGGATTCTCGTGTTGACCACTGGTCTCAGCAAGCCATTTATGCGCCTGGATAAGTACCCCACACTGCTTAAGGAGCTCGAGAGACACATGGAGGTACTGCACTGCTTGTCAAGTGTTTGACACTTGAAATCCATTAGCTACCGTCAAAGAAATTATTATTAATTATTTATTTTAGAGGCTAGAACCCACAAAGAGTTTACCAAAGGTTTTTAATTCAGTGAATTTTCAAAATGATTTTGTTACATATTTAGTTTTTTCTCCTTATCCCAGCTCTATAGAAAAGGATTTGCTCCTTTATCTCCTCTCTCACCTACTGCTGCTGATAGAAGGGTTCAAAGGTAGAAAATGCTAGTAGCATTGAGGTGTTATATCAGGAACATTTAGCTACAAATATTAAGTGCATAAGTTGTAGGATAATATACATGGGCGTGCTGATAAATTTTGCTTCCGCTGTAATAATTTTTGTTATGTTAGACATATCTGGATATCACCGGTTCTGTGTAGTCACATGGTATCTCCCCTTCATCATTCTTGACCTTGCACACACAGATGCTTGCGTATTTCACCCAGTGCACACTGAAATGGAAAGTGTTCAGACAAAAAGTCAGCATGACCGTCCCAGCCGAGGCCCTACTTTTGAATTTTTTCAGCTGAGGTGATCCCTTATGGTGGTATTCAATGGACTGTCTAGGGTTCATAATGATGGACCCAAGTTTCATCACTTGTAATGATCTTCTTTAAGAAGCCCTCACCTTCTTTTTCATAATGTTCCAGCAATTCCCAAGAAATGCAAACTCTTTCAGCTTTCATTTTATAAGACAGTATTATGCATGGTACCCACCTAGCATAAACTTTGCAGAATCAAGGAACACTAAGAATGTATCCCACTCTCTTGGAAATTCCTAATTTACCAACAATATCTTTTGTTTAATGTGACTATTTCCGTGGATTAGTTCTTCAACGTGATCTTGATGAAGCCAATCACTTGCAGTCACAGGCCTTCCACTTCATGGTTTGTCACTCAGATCTGCTTGCCCCACTTCTCCATCTTTGAACCACCTTACTGAGCATCTTATTTCTTCACATCAACACATTGATCACCATAAATGGTTTGCATTCATCAGTGAATTTCAGTTGGAGGAACTTTTTCTGCTGTTAAGAATTCAATAACAGCATGCTCTTTGAACTGAACATCTGAACAGTCTTCAATTTTGATGTGCACTGGGTGAACAATGTAAGCACCCGTGTGAGCAAGGTCAAGAATGTTGGAGAAGAGATACCATGTGACTACACTGAACTGGTTATATTCAGATATGTCTAGTGGAACAAAAAAAATATTACAGTGGAGGCAAAATTTATCAGCCCTCCCTTGTAGTAGATGCATTAATGGTGTGTATATATTTATTTTATTTCTGAATAGCAGGCTGTAGACCTTGCAGAAATTTTGATTCAAGTTACTGTCTTGGCGAGGAGTTGGTGAACTTGCTCTGTAAAGGGCAGGCCATCCAGGTTTCACAACTGCTCACCTCTTCTGTTCTGCTGCCAGAGCAGCAGAGGCTGTGTGTAAGGAGAGGGCCTGTTGAGTGCTATCTTCCTTCACCACAGCAGACATTGAATTCCCGACTCCTGCTCTTGGCTTCTCTCCTCCAAATTATTGTTTCCCTTAAGTCTCCTGGCTCCATGATTCCTTTAAAGAAAAAGAAGTGACACTGTAATGCTAGAAAGAATAGGACATGTTACAGGTTGAAAAATATTGGAAGATTCGAGCTATTCTGTGTACTGCTTTTTTAAGAAAATAACTTTTCATTATGAAAGCTAATGAGTATTTCTTTTATTCAAAGGATTATCATCCAGATAGACAAGATATTCAAAAATCCATGACTGCCTTCAAAAACCTTTCAGTAAGTAATGAATCATACTATCGAGAGTTTTCTGACTATCATGACAAATGAATGTAGAAAAATTATCACCTAAAAATGTTAGATGATAAACAAAATTGTCAAGTATAATTTTCGTTTAATAGAACAAAAATGAACATATAATAATTTCATGGCTAGTAAATCCTCATGCGTTCCTGGGCTATGGACACCAGAAAAGTGAAATAGTAATTGTTTAAATTTTTAAAAGGTACCGTATAATTGATGCTATAGCTACTTTAACCTACATCCAGTATTTTTAGTGATAGTGTGTGAAATGAAATACTGGTGGTTCCATTTTATCTGTTGTCATACTGTCTATATTTCTGAAATACACTCTCTATAGCATAAGGGATACTCTTTTTTTCCCCCGTCTATTCTTAGTCTTTTATGTTGGCAGACACTAATAAAACCAGAAAATATCTTTCTTGTCCAGTCTACATTTCTTCTATAATTGGCACTATCTGCTATATTTTTCTAAAGCAGTGTTTCTAATTCCAAAGTGGTTGTGTGTTTTGACTCTCTCGACTATATTTTATACTTGTGAATTAAACAAATTGTTCAGTAGATTGTCTGTCTTAAGAAAAGAGGTACAATATAAAGCAATATGGTAAAAGCAGGATTTTGAAAGTTTGTCTGTCTTAACAGTGTTTGTGTCTCTCAGGCTCACTGTCAAGATGTACGGAAAAGGAAAGAGCTGGAGTTGCAGATCCTGACGGAAGCCATTCGGAGCTGGGAGGGAGATGACATTAAGACCCTGGGCAACGTCATTTACATGTCCCAGGTCATGATTCAGTGTGCCGGAAGTGAGGTACTGTAGTGCATGTGTGTGCCATGATGGTTTCTGTTCCACTGTGCAGAGAGGTGATGGGAACAGTGGGGGAAGAAATAAGTACAAGAGAGGACACCAGCCGTGGGCTCCTGGACTTTGTTCTTATTCCAGTCTCTCAGTTGTTTTTCCTGAAACCGTTAAAAGTTCCTTGGATAAAAGTTTAAGAGCTGAACATAATTTGTATTAAGAATAATTTCTAAAGTTTTCTAAATGCTTTTCAAGTTTCTTCAGTGACAGTCAAGATTATAAATACTTTAGAATGTTACATTTTTATGATCATGTAATATAAGATTATAAAGGAAAAAATGATGACAAATATAAATGTGGCTTCCAGTATTAGAGAGGCTTAGCTGATTGTTGACTACTTGGCCAGTTTAGATCTAACCAGGATCAGTTATGAACAAAATCTGTGTCAACTGAAAGATGGTACCCAGACAGGACTTTATTTCCCTCATAGGGAGTCCAGTTTTATAAGTGTCTCCCACAGTAGTGTGTACCTGTTTGGCCATGGGTGCAGATGCTAACACTGCCATTCTAGGACATCCCATTATGTATACTAATTGGCATTTGCTTATGGAAATCATAGTTATCGTAGGGGTTTGGGTTAAGAGAGATGAAACCAGATTCTTGTGATATTCCCACATCTGTATTCCTATGAGTTGTATGTTCATTGAGTCACTAAGCTAGTACATCTTTTTAAATTTTATTTTACCTTAAAAAAATAATTATTGTGATGAAAATATGCTAATGACCCACTACAAACCTGAAACTCTTAGGGCAGTGAGAAAACTGATTTACAATACGTATTTCTTCCTGCCTACAAAATTTAAAACTAATTTGGGTACCATAAGAAATCATGACTTTAATAGGCTATATTGATCAAAAAAACCCATATTTTCCAGATTGTTTTTAAATTATGCACTTTAAACTTTTATTTAAAAACCTGTGGAAGACTTCCCATAGTGTTTTCTTTGTAATATTAGATCTACAAAACGTTAATAGATGCTGCTTAAATAGTGATTCATAGTAGTTGTGATCATGACTGAAAAGATTGTAATCAGTTGTAAAGATTTCTTTTTGACAGGGCTTCTCAGAGCTTGTGCTTTGAATATTCACAGTGTATGTTGTGTATCTTCAAGAGGGGAATGTAATAAGTAGTTTTCAATGACTTCTTTAAGGTATAGAACCTTTTTTCAAGGCACTTTACAGAGGGCTAGTGCTCCAAGGAGTCTGCTTGGGATCACTGCTTCCTAGTGTTATTAACTTTTGTGGGCAGTGGTTAAATGGCAGCTTGTGATTGGGGCTGTGTGTGTTCCTTTCTCTGAGTCTCCTTTTAGGTTGGGAATTTTTGTCCTTCAGTTGTGGTCTTTGGGGCTTTTCATATCTTACTGAAGAGAGTGATTTTTAATACCTAAATAATACTTGCAAGTCTTTCATGTAAATTAGATAAAGTTTATAGGACGGATAAGAACAACATTGACTTGATATTAGGAGTTTAAGGGAAATGCCAGGAGTTATTAATAGACCAGAATTAATTTTAACACTTTATCCTCCTAATCCATAGCATGAAGGGTCCACCTCCTCCCCACCCTTCAAGTTCTTCTGTTCTGTTTTCTCTCAATCACAAAAAGAAAAATTTAGACTGATTAAAAAGAGTTAGTGACAGAGCTGAACTCCTTAATTACATTTTTTAAAAACGATGTTACATGGGTCACTTGTGAGTCTTAAGAATTTATTGTAATTTTGTTTCCATTTAATTTAGCCAATAAAATTTGGTAGAGAAAAATACCTAAGCAAGAAATGTAGTATACTGTTTCATAAGACCTGATACAAATATTTCTCTTACATCTGTAAGTATATGACTTTTTAAAAAATTACTTGGATTTGTTTGTTCTTTTACATTAGGAAAAGAATGAAAGATACCTTCTGCTCTTCCCAAATATTTTGCTAATGTTGTCTGCCAGCCCTAGGATGAGTGGTTTTATCTATCAGGTAAAGCACATTTTAAATTATATTATATTGTTTATTGTGGCTCTGAGAATCATTTCCAGGCATATTTTGAATTTTTGCATTAACTACTGCACATATTTATTCATATGTTATGTGTTCTGTTCTGTATATCATGTTATACATTCAACTATGTACATATAGCTTCTGTCTATGTATTTAGATGTCTTTGTGCAAACAGTTCCTTGTATTAATCCTAAGCAAAAAAAAAAAAAGCAAACAAAAGACCTGCCCTCTAAGGACACAGACTACTAAGGCACAAAGCCAGTTCCTTCACCCTGAAGTCAAGCATTTCAGTTGCCACTTCTTTCCTGGCCATTGGGGCATCTGCCCTAGTGGATGCAATAGCAGGCTGGCTAAGTAAAGCAGGACAGTGCAGGCTAAGGTTTTTGGTAAGTGGTATAGCACCACAGAGACATTGGCAGATGTCAGGTGATGAAAGCGGTAGTGAATGATCATTTGACCTCATTATTTTTAATCATTTCACTGATTTTCTTTGAGAAGATGTGATAGCTGATTTAAGAAGAAAATCGGAGAGATCTTTTCAGTTTTTTTACATTGTTGTCTCTCAGAATCTGCAAGGTATTGGTTCTAGAACCCCTCTTAGATACAAAAATTCACTGATGCTACTCAAGTCTGTTGTATAAAATGGCATAGAACAATGCGTACAGTCATCCCTCCACATTCATGGATTCCCAGCCACGGGTCGAAAATACTGTTTTTTATCTGTGGTTGGTTGAACCCTTGGCTGTGGAGATCTGACTGGAATTTTAAATGGTGGTGCTAAGTAGATTGTATTTTGCCTGTATGTCTACTGGGTGCTTCTAGCAAGGCTTCATAGCCTTTTTTTCTGTGTAGTTATATAGAAGCTAATGCCTTTCTAATCTATATTTTAAGGCCTGGCCAGTCACCAGATACTGCTGAAATAGAGGTCATCACTTTGTTTTCTCTGAGTTTCATTTCTTCAGAACATAGTGTGCTGTTTGGTATTGTCTCTGACAAGAACACTAGTGAATCCTGAGAAGTGTGCACGGCTTGTTTGTATCTCCACATACAGCTTTGTCTTTCATCGAGAGGAGTTATCACATAGTTACCGGTACTCCAAGAGGAAAACTTCAGAATTAGTAAGGCAAATATATATGAACAAACCCAGGAAAATAATGCCTCTTAATTTGTGAGGCTGTTTCTGAGCAGATGTCTGTAGTTGATACAGCAGCTACTCAGGTTTCCTCATGCTGAGAGCTCCCGCTTTGTTAAAGCTGAGTCCTTCCTAGTCAGTGCTCTCTGGCATCATGTTTTATACTCCCAGAGGCTAAGATGGGCCCTGCTCTGGTCTGAGAGAGCAGAGGTTGCCCTTTTGGGCAGGCTCCAGTCCCTAGTGATAGGCCTGGTGCACACACACGCTGCACTTGCTCTGGATGTTGGCATTGATATGAGAGCCTCATACTACCACTAGAACCTGCTTTCCTATTCTGCACTATTTTCTGGGAGCTGTCTCTCTCTAAGGGCTGTGACCTATAATCTTTCTATCATTAGTATTTATTTCTGGCTTTGAGGGACATTAAGAAGCATTCAATTCATCAGCAACTGGAATATTCTGTCCACTGATGTTGATATGCTAGGCCAGTGGTCGGCTAAACATAGTCACATGGCTTTATTTTTGTAAGACTACTCAAAGCTACTAATACACTTTGATGTACTGTGAATCTTGGAAAGAAGTGTGCAGTATGCAGTGTTTTTTTCTAATTGGTCTGAAGGACCATCTGGTATCCCACAGTGTGGGCACTGTTGACATAGTGGACTGGATCATTCCAATCCTGTGTGCTGTAGGATATTCAGCAGCACCTCTGGCCTTCTGCCCAATAGGTGTCAGGAGCACTCACCTCTAACATTGCTAGTGTCCTCTGCACGCAGCACTGCCCCTTACTTTGCTATAGGAACTGTTTTAGAGGTACTGGGAGAGTCCTGCTTCTTCACAGACAGCTGACAGACTTTTTATGAAGACTTGGTTGGCCACTGGGTACCATGATGTGTCTGTGGAGACATTTGGTACACACTGACCCTTCTGCCTAACCCCATGTGCCAAGATCAGCTAGGCTGCTGAGGCAAGAATGGTTATCATTGGCAACATAGGCACAATACAATCTTTGGACCAATAACACATGATAATATTTTTTTATGTTTTAATCCTATAAACCAAAAGTAAAAATGAATGACATGGCTGTTTAAACCTAGGGATTTCATAAGGATAGATTTTTTTTTTTAAAGATTTATTTTGAGAGAGGTGAGAGGGAGGGCCCAGAGCAGTCTCCATAGTTGTATTTCATTAGTTGTGACATGGTTGCATACCACATAGGTGAATGTGGAGCTACAGTGGAGTGGGAACCAAACTGGGGGCCTCCCACATGGAAGGCAAGAACCTTTGCTGCCATGCCATGCTGGCAGTTAACTAGTTGCACTGAAGTCCAGCATATGGGTTTGCATGGGCAGGGGCTGGGAATCGAACTCCAGACCTTGTGATTGCGAGGCAAGTGCTCAACCACTGAGCTATCCCGGCATCCCCCAAGGGTGGACAATTTTGACAGGACCAAATACCAAGGACCCCTTTGGTATGAACCAAATGTCTTGGTGGATGTTTTGGGCAGAATGGCCGGTTGCAGCCCTTTTCTGATATCTCTCCAACATTTTCTGCTTGGGTCCCCAAGTCCTTCAGTTTCAGAATGAACAGGTTGTCGGCCCTTTTCTGTATTTTGTGCAGTGCCAGCAGTAGTCCTGACTTCCTGTCTGGTGGACAACCAAGAATAACTGTTGTACTAGTACTCTTGCTCCAGTTTCCTCCTTGTTTTATCTCCAACCATGGAACTTCCACTGCATTTCTTTGAGGCTGATTAGTCTTCCTTTTCATAAACACTTCATTTAAAATAACTACCATGGACTCCATTTTTGTATTAAAATATATAATGTTTTAGTGTCCTACTGTTTATGTTTAGAGTAACACATTAGATGAAATTTATTTGTGTTCCAGTTTGCTGCTCTGTACCTTTTTGCTGACTCAGTTTCTTGATTTACAGTATTATGATTCTTATTTGAAATAGAAGTTTTTGTATTATACATGCATCTGGTACAAACAAAAGAGCTTTTGTGATTTACAAATGCAGTTCTGCCATTTCTAAAATCATTTAATTACTCTAATAGTGGTGTCTTCTATACTAGAAAAGTACTAATTGTTTTTTTTTTTTGTGGGGGGTGTTGTCTTTTTTAGGGAAAGCTACCAACGACAGGAATGACAATCTCAAAGCTTGAGGACAGTGAAAATCATAGAAATGCGTTTGAAATATCAGGTGATAGGCACAAACTTTGTGGATGTTATCTGTCTTGGTGATGAGAGGCAGCTTACTATTTGTGTGCAGATTCTGATGTTTAAGTTTAAGCTTTAGTGAATTGTACTCGGTGTGTGTATGTGCATGTGTGTGCTCTCTGCCTATTTTCCCACTGCCTCCTGTTTTCCTTTTCTAGGGAGCATGATTGAGCGGATATTAGTGTCATGCAACAACCAGCAGGATCTCCATGAGTGGGTGGATCATCTACAGAAGCAAACGAAAGTCACATCTGTTGGCAATCCTCCCATTAAACCTCATTCTGTGCCATCTCATACTGTAAGGACCCCCATACTTCTGCCTCTAAACTCCAGGGTCATCTTTTGGTTGACTTGTCAGCAAGTGGTCACATAATTTAAAGCATGATATCTGGGTCAAGAATGCATAATACTTTACTTGTATTACTCTGCAAATATTTGCTTATGTCCATCGAATAGTGAATCGCTTCACAAGGTCCCTGTTGTGAAATAGCTTAAAATTGTGCTTCCTCACGCCGTTCACTCTCAGGCAGGAACTGTCCATAGATGCTTTTTCCTGAGAATTTTAACTACTATGTTTCATCAAAAAACAAAACAAATATTTATGATGGTTCATTATTGAAGGTATTATAATGTAATTTTTGTTTCATTGTTTTGATTTTAAGAAATCCATTTATCTTATACTTAGAAAAGCTCAACAATTCTGACTTTTTTGTTACTTAAACATTTCAGAATAGACCAGCACCAACATGTCAGTGTTTAAAACTTCTGTTGGTGTTTTTTGAATCATTTTAACATCATCTTCATCAGACAGTATTGAAGAACGAGGCATACCTTTTTACAAATGACTTATGATTACACAGCATTTCCAGTTGGTAGGTTTTTCTCACATTCTTATTAGATTGTTATGATCTTTATTAGGACTTTTCCTATCATGTAGTTCAGTTCTGCTTTTGTTGTTCTTAGCATTAAAGTTTTAGCTTAGGAAGGCGGGTTATAGCGTAACCTTCCCATCATAGTATCATCATCTTACTTGAGTTCGTGCAACAGTTTGGAAGCTAAAACTACTCATTTGCTTTAGCTGATGTTTCACTTGGACTGGTTGTGTCATTTAAAACTGTTCCATGCTTTGAAAAATACTAAGCATGCTTAGCTTTCATGGGATTAATTTAGTCCAAAGACATATGTATGTACATGTGTATTTATAAAGAGAAATGGAAGTGCCTTTTCATTTATATGTAACAGCCTGAAACTAAACTTTATAAAATTTTATATCAAAAGTTTGCTCTATATTTGGACCCTGGCCTGTCATATTCTTTTTCATCCCCTCAACAAGAAGTTGCAATTCCCCGTCATGTGGGGGGCACTGTTCCTCACACACAGGCTTTTGAAATGGGCATGTTATTTAGGGGTTTTCTTGGTGGGGGGGAATTAAGTATTCTCCCTGTGATGTGATTGTATCTACGGTAGGTTGAATAATATTCTAATTTTAGCATAAAGCATACTTCTTTTGACTTTTTCAAGTAAGGAGAAACAACACAAAATATTGTTGTGACATTTTGCTAGAGGTTATGTTTTGCATCATTTACTTCCTTTGCGAATTATTAGTTTGAAAAATTATTTTGTGGTACTTGTGTAGTATATTACAAGACACACATGTACACATCAGGACAGGCGTGTGGTTACTGCAGAAAGTTTATTGCTTCTGTTCTTGAATATTGTGGCATTCGCTAGTGCCAGGATGCTACCTTCTGCCAGTGGTACTAGCGAGAAATGCGAAGGGTAATTTAAGTAATGGTCTACGTATGAGCAGATATATCGGCCTGCCGCAGTTTTCGCCCGAGATACAAAAGCCGATATATTGGCCCGTTGCACTAAAAGGGTTAAGCATGTGTTTAAAATATTGTGCAGCTCTTTCTAATGATGAGCTCACAGAACCACTCAGCTCTTTCTCCTGCTTTGGGCTGATTTGAGGTCATTGGCTAATTTTGAAGTTATTTAATGTATTCTCCTTTAATTGTCAATATGATGTGGTTTTTTTTTTCAGGAATATAGACCCCATTGATAACATCTTCTGAAAAGTTAGATTTCTATAACTTTGTTTTGATTAAAGCTGATTATTCTGAAAAATTCAGGGATTGGCAAAAATTTTTTGTAAAGAAATAGTAAATATTTTTACCTTTACAGGTAATCTGGTCTCATTTGTTACAATTGTATTATTTTTATTTGTAACTCTAAAGCGGTTCTCAACAGGAATGGGCCTGGCTGTGTCACTTAAAAAAATGAAAAAAACAAAAATGGGGGTCAGATCCTACCTTTGCCCATCCCTAAATCACCAGGCATAAAGTCATACTTGACTGATGGGGATTGCCCTCCCTGATAACCTCATTGCCAGTGCAAGGGATGCTGGTTCTTTTATTAATATAAAATTCTGATATCTGTACTAATGCTACTCCATGGCAAATGAAAGTGGTGGTGGAGTATCCATGTCTCAGGCCCCAGCACTGGCCCTGGCCCAATGCAGAGCCAGGGGGAGCTTGGTGCTTGGCCCAAGACTTCCATAAACCAACTGCTTGGAGTCAGAGAAGCAAGAGAAATGATAACTTGGGGGTTATTTCACTTGAGTGCACTTTTGAAAATGAGCGGAATTAAGTGTATTTGGCTGCGGTTTCTTTGACAGTGAATGCTCTGGTTTTGCTTTTCCCTGGTCAGCTCCCCACCCATTCGATCACTCCATCCAGCAAGCATGCAGACAGCAAGCCGGTGCCACTGACGCCTGCCTACCACACGCTGCCCCACCCCTCCCACCATGGCACTCCGCATACCACCATCAGCTGGGGGCCCCTGGAGCCTCCGAAGACCCCCAAGCCGTGGAGCCTGAGCTGCCTGCGACCTGCACCTCCCCTCCGGCCCTCCGCTGCTCTCTGCTACAAGGAGGTGAGGTCCAATTGAAAGCAAGCTTGACTTGACATTGGGTGTATAAGGTTGGTGAATTCAGAAATACGGAAAATCACGTATTTCTATCTGTGACAAAAATCACACAGGGTCTGCCTTGTTTTTTCTAAAGATTTATTTGATTGATTTTTGACAGAGAGAAACAGACAGAGAGAGATAGAGAGAAGGGGGAGGGCCCAGAGCAGTCTCCATAGTTGACATTAATTTTCCATGTAGTTTCACTCCACAGGTGGGCGTGGGGCTGCGCAGGGCAGGAACTGGGCCAGGACCCTCTCACATAGACGGCAAGACCTGAACTGGGGGCACACCCCAGTTCAGCATGTGGGTCCGCATGGGCCGGGGCTGGGATTCGATCCTCAAATTTGATTCCCCAGGGCTTCAAAGCGAGCGCTTAACCCCCTGAGCCATTCCAGCTTTCCCTGCCTTGTTTTTTAATCAATCCCTTTCGCTACTTTGGGGGTCTGTGAGCCCCATGGAGGCCCTCATGGTGGGGCTCATGTAGCCGTGGACCTTGGCTGTGCCCTTTGCAGAGGAGCCCTGTCTGTGCTCACCGCAGCTCTGCCTCGGCGCTTGCTACCTGGAGTGAGGAGTCAGAAGGCTTCATTCACTTGGGCTTCCTGTGGGCGTCTGGCTGAGCATGAAATTATTTTGAACTTCACTTGCTGATGTGTCTCACTTTATTTCTGCATGCTATCCTGCTTTGCCTTTAGGACCCTTTTTCAAGTCTGAGATCTTGCTCAGGAACCCTAAATTTTATCACCAGAAACTATTTGAGAAGAAACATATACAAATAAATATAAAAGCAAATTAAGACAGCGCTACTTTTTATGTAAAAAAGTCATCGAGTACTAAGCCCTTTTGCATTCCAGTTCACTGTTTTTGTATGTATCACGTACAGTTAAAAATGCAATTCCTATCTGTAAATGTTAACAGTTTCCTAACTTTCATATTAGGTCTTATACTCTCCTATTTTGATGAGGAAAGGAAGTGTCTTGAGAAATATGTTCTGACAAATATTAATGCTCAAGGAAGCTGATAATTTAAATTATGAGTAAAGTTACCATGAGTGTGATCTTGAGTGAGTTGTAAGTGTGATCATTGTGAATGAGTGTGGTTACTATGAGAGCAAATGTGGTTATGAGTGAGCATGAGTATGGTTACTGTGTGGGTGTGGTGGTTGTATTAGCATGAGTGTGAGCATGCATATGGTTGTTGTGAATATATAGTTATTGTGTGAATGTGCGAGTGGTTATTATGAGGACCATGAGTATGGTTATGAGTGAGAGTGCTTGTGAGTGTGGGTGTGGTTATCATGGGTGTGGTTATCATGGCTGTGATTATGGTCATTGTGTATTATTATTGTGAGTGAGTGTGAGTATGGTTATTGTGAGTGTGAGCGTGGTGAAGCACTATTGCTTGTTATGAGTCTCCACATCCAGACCAGGGCCACATTTGCCTAAGGATCTGGAGCAGAACCTTCCTCCTTTCATCCTTGCTAGTAGCCCAAGTATTTTTTCTTTAAAAAAAAATTTTTTTTAATTTTTGTTTTTAAATTACAGTTGACATTCAGTAATATGTTAGTTTCAGGTGTGTAGCATAGTGGTTATTTATATAATTTATGCAGTGATCCCCCTTGATTAGTTTAGTATTCACCTGGTGCTATACATAGTTACTACAATGTTATTGACTACATTTCCAATGCTATACTTTATATTCCTGTGACTATTTTGTAACTGCCAATTTGTATTTCATAATCCCTTTTTTCACCTTAACCCCCAAACGCCTTCCTATGTGGTAACCATCAATTTGTTCTCTGTATTTATGATTCTGTTTCTGTTTTGTCTCATTCTCTTTTTTAAATTTGTTATTCTTTTAAGAGTTTCATTAAAAAATGTAGTTGACATACATACAATATTATATTAGTTTCAGGAGTACGCCATAGTTATTCAACATTTATATACCTAAAGAAGTGATTGCCATGATAAGTCCAGCAACCATCTAACACTATCCTATACTATCACAAGCCCTAAGTATTTAAGACACATAGAAAAAATACTACATAAATTGTAATCAATCTTTCACATTTTTTTTTTAATATTTATTTATTTATTTATTTATTGTTTTTTTTACAGAGAGAGAGAGAGATACAGAGACAGAGAGAGAACTGAACTGGGGGAGCGCCCAGTTCAGCACATGGTTCCGCACGGGCCGGGACCGGGATTCGATCCTTGGTCCCCGGCGCTGCAAAGTGAGCGCCCAACCCACCGAGCCATCCCAGCTTCCCCACATTTTTTATTTTTAATGAATTTTGTTGTTTTACAACAAGTCATTATCTTGGGTGGTTACTTAAAAAATGTTGCTATTTTTTATTTCCTAGTTTACTGTTTACAGATAGTGCAGGCAAGTGCTGATGGAGATTTCATTTCTGGGGAGGAAGATTGGGGTAAAAGTGTTAAGCAAAGGAGCGAACGGAAAGGGTAAGGAAAGAGGTGTGGCAGTGAACATGAGCATCTGATTTTGGTAAAAGGCTGTAGTTGCTTTGCTGGACCCCATTTTGGAGAAAAGGTTTTACACACTAAATGTCCAGTATTACTGAGCACCTCAGAACACTTAGTGAAAAGTAATCTTACAAAGAGCAAGTGGAGCTGCCAGTTCGTCCTGGGTGCAGGAGTGGGGTGCAGTGTGTGTGAGGATTCGCACCCTCTGCACTGTGGTGCCAGGTCTGGTGCCCTGCCCGCACCCCATCTCTGTTTGCTTTGAATTAGAGAAGCCGTAGAACACGTGCTGTGTTCACCTCTATGGGAACTGATTTCTAGTACATTTCTAAGTGCTTTTTAAATATTTCCACAGAAAAAATTTTGAAGAGATATCTTCAAAAATCAAGTTTTGTTCCTTGCTTTCAGTCTGATTGATCCCACAGTACAGTTCACCTTTTGAGTCTTGGTTTCTCAGTCTGATTGATCCCACAGTACAGTTCACCTTTTGAGTCTTGGTTTCTCATTGTAAGATTCACGAATGCTTTATGTAATTTAAATGATGCAGAAGCCTTTTTTAATACTGATATTTACTACATGCTTGACAATTGAAACCTCACCCACTCTATTGGACCTCGTTCTGCTCTCAGTTTTCCACCTTCATCATCTGCACAATTTTTAGAAGTTGTGATTTGGAGGTAAGAGGTAGACCATTACCTTGAACATAGGTCTGAATAAGCATGAACACGCCATCGAGAACCAGTGCTCTGTCTTCTGTACACATCTGCGCTCAAGGCTGATAGGCTGATCTTACTTCATTTTCTTCTCCCTTGAGGCTTCCAATATTTTCCTGAAGGAATCATTCTTTACTTGCCTTCCCGTTAAAAATAGCCTCAGTTTCCTCATTTTTTCTAGTTAGCTGCAGCAGATGGGTCTATTCCAGGATTAGCAGCCTGTGTGGATCTCTGTGCACGCGTTGCCAGTTGTCCTTCCTCTCCTCTCCAGAAGCCGTCAGCCTGCCTGTGAGCCCACAGCACCTCTGCTGTGTGTTGTCAAAGTGTGGCTGATCTGAATAATGTGAGGGTTTTTATCAGTGCCCTAATGATTTTAAATTGATGCTTATCCCCCATTAAAGAAAAGTCTAAGTCTGAGAGAAATAGGCAGCTTTAAACAGTGAGTGGGGGAAGCCGGGATGGCTTAGCAGATTAAACACTCGTCTTACAGCCCCAGGGTCTGAGAATTGAGTCCCATCCCCGGCCCAAGCAGACCCATATGTTGAACTAGAGTGTGCCCCCAGTTCAGTTCTTGCTAGGGTGAGCTTATTATGTGGGAGGCCTACCAGTTCGGCTCCCACCCTAGGCATGCTTTTGATGTAGGAGGCCCCCAGCAGGGGCGTGCCTTCCATGCGGGAGGCCCCCGGCCTGGTTCCTGCCATGCACAGACCTGTGCCCATCTGTGGAGTGAAACTATATCGCAATCTAATGACGTGCATCTATGGAGAGCATCTATGGAGACTGCTCTGGGCTCTCCTCCTTCTCTCTGTCTCTCTCTGTCAAAAGCAATTAAAAAAACAACAGTGAGCGGCTGTAGTGATTAAATATTTCACACTTACAGCGACCCTTACTGATATGCCAGTAAAAATCACTGTCTGGAAATTGTCAGCTTTCCCCCCGATCTTTTTCTTTTCTTAGGATCTTAGTAAGAGTCCCAAGACCATGAAAAAGCTGCTACCTAAGCGTAAACCTGAGCGGAAGCCTTCAGATGAAGAGTTTGCACTGAGGAAAAGTGAGTATGTGTGCATGTGTTGACAAGGATATAGGTCTGTCTCACACAGACACAGTGTTCATGAGATAGGGAGATGACTTTTTCAAGACTTCAAACAAGTCAGAGTCTGAGCCTTATTGTCACTTGCAAATGGAATTGTTTGAGCAGCAATAGCAACAAACCACTTCACTGTAGGTACCACAACTAGGAGAGTTACCTGGCAATAGTGATCAAGCACATGCGTGGTTTTCCCCTTGATGGTATTGTTTGTTGTCTTGGCCTCTGTGTTGATCACTTCATCTGGGAACCCAGTCCAGGGGTACAAGGTGACCTGGGACCACCTGCTCTTGTTCCCCTTTGCCCTGTGTTTTCCCTGTGTCAGGGATGCATCTCCACTCTTGTCCATTACTGTAGGGCCCATTTCCCTCATACCTGTGTGCTTAAACAATCTCTAGTGCTCAAGTGTAAACTTGTGAAATGCCAGAGGTAGTATTAAATTCTGCTCTGGATTTCTCAGCCTCTCATGGGGTGCGCTTCACACACAGAAGTTTATTGGATGACGTGTGAATAAGGAGAGCTATTTCTAGAAGCAAGCTATTGAAGAGATTCCGTATGCGCACACAGTGCCCCTGTGCTGCTGCTTCACAGTGCATGGTCCATTTCCCATGGTGACAGGCAGGAATGGTTGAGTGTGAACAGATGGCTTGGAGGTTGTCTGGCCCTGTGGAGAATCTTGATAGGGAGCTGGTTCTGCCTGGTAGGAGCCTGAGGGAAGTTGTGGGATCTGTCTGAAACGGCTTGTCTCCCTGCCCTTTTGTCAACTCTGTCCCTGCTCAGCCTGCTTGCTTTTGCACCCTTGCTTCCCACATGCCCTGGGATTTGTCAGAACTTCCTGATGTTCTGAAGCATTGTTCCTCATTTTGCTTTGGCTATTTTGGACCCTTCACGGATTCATTTCCAAAAGAAGTTTCCTGGGAGGCTGTTTTTAATCAGAACATGAATGTGGCCAACATCTCCTGGAAGAAAGGGGCAGGGAGGTGCAGTGGCTATGCATGATCCCAGAGGCTGGGTCCTCCTCATCCTTAATGTGGGCATGACGATAAGCTGGGAGAAGCAAATGCCATAACAGTCCTAGAGGCTGCTCTGAACATGAGCTCTCATTGCTCCTGACACCTGACATACACTGCAGTGGGCACTGCATCCTGGCCATCATTTTTCTTAGCTTGTGAGTGTGTAGAGCAGGGCTGCGCTCCTGGGACGGCTAATGAAATGAAGTGAAGAGGCTGTGCATTCTGGTGAGGAGAGGCAGACCTGGAATTGAATGCCTGCTCCGTATTCAGCACCTGTCGCTGGCGAGTGTTTGGTGGATCCCTTCATCGACAGGATTTTACCTTATGTGTGAAGACACTGTGCTGGGTATGGGGGACAGGCTGCAGATGAGGTACCATTCTCTTGACAGATTTGTTTAGTGCCTTCTGTGTGGCAGGTACATGACAATAAATGAATGAAAACCCCTGACCCCATGGAGCTCTGTTTCAGTAGAAAGATACAGGTGGGAAACCAGCAGACAAACAGTAGTGAGTCGATGTGAAGTTCAGGGATGGCAGTGCGGGTTGGGGTGGTGGCAGCATATTTTAAATAGGGTGGTTGGGGAAGGGTGGGTGACAGGCCGTTACCTGAATAAGAACTTGAAGATGTCTGGGGGAGAGCTTGCCAGGCGTTGGCTCTAGAGCCCCTGAGGTAGGAACCCCTGTGGTGTATACAAGAGACAGCAAGGAGCC
>PVKE010020643.1:0-27300 GCA_004027555.1 Craseonycteris thonglongyai | reverse complement strand
TTCAGGTTTTTTGGGTAGATGCCCAGTAGAGGGATGGCTGGGTCATATGGTAATTCCATTTGTAATTTTTTGAGGAATCTCCATACAGCCTTCCATAGTGGTTGTACCAGTTTATATTCCCACCAGCAGTGTATGAGGGTTCCTTTTGGTCCACAGCCTCTCCAGCACTTGTTATCCCTTGTCTTGTTGATTATAGCCATTCTAACAGGTGTAAGATGGTATCTCATTGTGGTTTTTATTTGCATCTCCCTAATTTTTAGTGAAATGGAGCATTTTTTCATATATCTGTTGGCCATATGTATGTCTTCATGAGAGAAGTGTCTGTTAAGGTCATCTGCCCATTTTTTAATTGGATTGCTTGTTTTTTTCTTGTTGAGTTGTACAAGTTCTTTGTATATTTTTGATATTAGCCCCTTATCAGAGGCATTGACCAAACAATTTTGAAAGAAATTAATGAGGACATAAGTATGTGAAAAGCCCCCATGTTAATGGATTGAAAGACTTAATATTAAGATGATAATACTACCCAAAGTGATATATAAACTCAATGCAATCCTTATAAAAATTACAAATTATTTGCAGAAATGGAAAAATGCACCCTAAAATTTATACATAATCTCAAGGGATCCTGGAGAGCCAAACAACAACAACAACAACAACAAAAAAAACATTTGGAGGGCTCACACTTTTAGATTTCAAAACATACTACAAAGCTACAGTAATCAAAACTGGCATGGTGAAAAAACTGGCATAAAGACAAATGTATAGAACAATGGAATAGATAGACAGCCCAGAAATAAATCTTTTCATATATGGTCAATTGATTTTTCAACCAGGATGCCAATACCTGAATGGGGAAAAGAATAATCTTTTCAATATATTGTGCTAAGAAAACTGAACCCTTACCTTATATCATATATAAAAATTAACTCAAAATGGATTAAAAAAACCCATATATATAAATACTAAAACTATAAAATACTTCAGGGAAGCTGGGATGGCTCAGTGGGTTAAGCGCTCACTTTGCAGCCCCAGGGACCAAGGATCGAATCCCAGCCCCGGCCTGTGTGGACCCACATGCTGAACTGGGGAGTGCCCCCACTTCAGTTCTCACCGGGGCAAGACCCCGGCCCAGTTCCTGCCCTGTGCAGCCCCACTCCCACCTGTGGAATGAAACTATGTAGAAAAACCGATGATGTGCAACTATGGAGACTGTTCTGGGCTCTCCCCCTTCTTGCTGTCTCTGTCTCTGTAGCTCTCTCTCTCTTTGTCAAAAACAATAAAAATAAATTTTTAAAATACTTCAAAGAAAACATAGGAGAGAAGCTTCATGACACCAGAGTCAGCAATGATTTCTTGGGAGTGGTACCAAGAGCATACACAACAGCAACATCAAAAAACAGATAAATTGAACTTCAGCAAAAAAAGAAACGTTTATGCATTAAAGAATATTATCAACAGAGTGAAAAGGCAATCTACCAAAAGGGAGAAAATATTTGCTAATCACATATATTAAGTGATTAGCATCCAGAATATATAAATAACTCTTACAACCCAACAACAAAAAACCAGACAACCCCCCAAAAATATGGGACAAGGAATTAAATAGGTATTTCTCCAAAGACAATACACAAATGACCATAAGTGTAATAAATTATGCTCAATGTCACTAGTCATTAAGGAAACACAAGTTAAAACTTTAATGAGATATCATTTCATGTCCATATGGTATGTCCCCATAAGATTTGAAAGCAGAAACTTGAACAGATATTTGTATACCAGTTTTCATAATAGTATTATTCACAATAGCCAAAATATAGAAACAACCCAAATGTTCTTGACAGATGAATGGATAAAAACAAAGTGTGGCATATGTATACAGTGGAATATTATTCAGTGTTAAAAGAGAATAGAATGTTGATCCAGAGATGGTCCTTGCAAATGTCATGCCAAGTGAAAAAAAAAAAGATAAAATCAATGATTTCAATTATATGAGGTACCTAGAACAGTCAAATTCATTGAGACAGAAAGTAGAGTAGAATGGGGATGCCAGGATGGCTCAGCAGGTTGAGCACTCACTTTGAAGCCCCTTATTAAGTCCTGCCCCTGGACTGTGTGAACCCATATACTAAACTGAAGCTAGCTTCCCATGTGAGAGGCCTGCAGTTCATCCCCTGGCTCACGGGGGCGTGCTCCCCACACAAAGGGCCCCAAGCCTGGTTTCTGCCCCACGTGGCCTCGAGACCACGTGTGTGGAATGAAACTATGTTGAAAACTGATGATGTACAACTATGGAGACTGCTCTGGGCCCTCCCCCTTTTCACTCTGTCTCTCTCTGTCTCTCTCTGTCTCTCTCTGTCTCTGTATCTCTCTCTGTGAAAAACAATAAAATAAATCTTAAAAAAAAAAAAGAAAGAAAGAAAGAAAGGAAGGAAGGAAGGAAGAAAGAAAGTAGAGGCTGGGAGGAGAGAGGAGTTAGTATATAATGGGTACAGGTTTCCAGCATAAAATAATGAAAAAGTCCTGGAGCTGGATAGTGGTGATGGTTGCACAACAATGTGAATGGATTTAATACCACTGAATTGTACACTTAATAGGGTTAAAATGTTAAATCTTATGATTCATATTTTTTATCACGATTAAAAAAACACAATAGCAGATCCTTTTACTTTCCAGTAGGACAAGAGACCAGAGAGTAAGACCCGATGAGATGTCAGGGCACAGAATGTGTCACAGGTCACTTAGTAATGCCCCAGACACACCTTGGTCTTTCAGGCAAAGAAATGAATCCTTGTAAGGTCTTGGGAAGAAATTGGGACCTAACTGTTGAGTCATCAGGAGATTGTAGGCCTGATGATCGGGCTGCCGATCTGTGAGCGGGCATAAGGTCCAGGTGGAATATGATGGCCTGTTCCAATAATGGGGAAATAATGAAGATCCTGCAGAACCAGAGGCTCTTGAAAGTGGTTGCATTTTGCCATGCTGAGCACCTATGAAAACAATCAAGAGGTGATTGATATGTCTCTTCTATGAACTGGGCATGGTGCTAGAAGATAAATCCCTTCAAGGAATTTACAGGCTTGTTGGAGGGCTAAGGCACAACTATCTAAATAAAGGAAACAATAAATAGTTCAAGACAGTAGCTGAGCTATCGCAGGCAGTTGATGATTAACTGCCAAGGCAACGGAAGAGGCACTAATTGCTCAAGGAGCTCACAGCAGGACTTGATCACTTGAGGTTGGTGGCTGATGTGCAGGGTATGGAGAGGCCAGGACCTAGGTTCCTACCCAACCATGGCCAGTCCTTGTTGACCCAGGACCAGTTTCTTAATCTCTTTAGGCTTTCCTCATCTGTAAAATGGAGTCATGTTATTCCCCTTCCCCTGTGACCATCCCCTCATGGATATTATGAGGGTAAAGTGAGGTAATGTAATGTGTATAGAATATTCCAAGCGCATTCAGTACACATTCACTTGTAGTGCTGAGAAAGAGGCATTGAAGTTGGGTCTTACAAGTGAAAAAAGGAAAAGACAATGAAAAAGGAGATTCAGGAATGATCCACAGTGAGGTAGGTGGCTGAGTGCTCAGGAGCAGAAGCAGTGAGTGTGGCCGTATGAAACAGTTCTTTCTCCTACAGATTTTCTTTCCTGTGGAGAGGAGATTAGACTTCTGGTGTGCTGGCCACAGAGCTTACAGAGAAATTGTGAGTGTTAATAGTCTTGGAAAGATGGACTCTGAAGTGGGAGGAAAACCAGGCTGTGGGCATACTCATGCTGCTGGCATACTCATGCTGCCTTTTCTGTCCCCCTGTGGCCAGTGCTTCTGGGTCACCTAAAACTATAATCCAGATCATTTAGACTTGAATCCAATGTACAGACTGGCCATAGGAGTCAGCATTCCACATGGGCATGTAGTGCCCCATAGTTGCAAAGAACTTTTCAATCATTTATTAGTCCATCAGAAATGTAATGAAAAGTAGATAATGTAATGTCTGCCTCATAGAATGAGATGAGATTTTTGCAGGATATTTATGGCTTTCAAATGGTGCAATTCAAGCAATAATGTTACTGTGCAATATTGAAATTTGCATAGTCAATAGATCAGGGGTTACCCTGTGGGGAAAGGGAAATGACTAAAACTTAATTTTAAAAGGGGGAAAAATAAACCAGTATTATCCCATATGCCTCGAATGATGCATTTCACATATATTTCCCTGAATTCATAGATGTTTATATTGTGATCCTCTGAAATTATTTTACTTTTCTAATTCAGGTGTACTTAGGTCATTAATCTGTGTGGTAAATATCAGAGCTACGTACTAGTCTTATTTCTATTTTCTCCATGAAAATAGATTTACCTTTTCAGTGAGAAAAACACCTGATTACCATTTTTCGCTTTCCTTATGTCGCTTTCAAGATACAATTCTATTATGGTACAATTCTGGTCTGTGACAGGGGTCCATGGACTGTCCTCATCCTCCTGGCTTGGGTCAAACATAAATAACCATGGGCTTGATGCCACTGCTTGGGGGTTGATGGTGGCACATCTCCAATCCTGCCATGTGCCCTTTTCTGCTTCTTTCTCCCTGGGTCTCTAGCCTCCTTTCTAAACTCCTGTTCATTCTCTTTCAATTGCATATCATCCACCTTTACGGGCTACCTGGGGCCATTGCTACATCAGCCCCAGGGCTATGGAGATGGTCGCCCAGTCCTACGGTCTACATGTGTCCTTGGTCCTTCTCTCCTCTACCTCGTTCATTCCCAGATTCTCTGCTATAGCCTGGGCTGTACCAGCTGTTGTCAAAGAAGCTAGCTAATGTCTAACTTATTCATTATTAAACAGATATTTATTGAGTACCTACTATGTGTCAGCTACACACTTACTATGTATAGGGAGGCAGCATTGAGCAAAAAGCTTCTGTACTCTTAGTACTTTCCTTATATTGAGGAAACAGAGAGCAAACAATAAACAACAGGTACATACATAAACTTGGTGATGACGGCTTTAAGAAAAAGTAAAGTACTAAGAGTGTAATCATAGGATAGACAAGGCTTTTTGGTGAAGTTGGCATTTGGATGGAGTTCTGAATGAAATGAGAGAGCAGACACAGATCCCCGGGGCACACACATTGTAGACAGAGGGAACAGAAACTATAATGCAAAAGTCTGAGGCAGGAGACTCCACGGTGTGTTTGAAGAGCAGAAACTGGCCCTGAAGGTCGAATGCAGGAAACGAGGAGAATGCTCGATAACGTATCACTTCCTGGGCTGGCTGATGGTCTTGCTTTTTGTTGTTGTTGTTGTTAAAGAATTGAGCTAAAAGGTACTTCACCTTCCTTTTGATAGTTATTTCAACTGATGTCTTTCCATTAGCAGTTTGATATTTTTCTGGATGTAGCAAGAAGAAGTAGTATATAGTAGACATCTGTTGCTTTTGCCACTTAGTATCTATTTTCTGTTCTTTGATAGATAACAAGCATCCTGCTTTCCCTCCTTGAAACTACCTCATCAGCAGAATAGCTCATGATTTCAGGTGGGGCTTCATTCCCTACCGACAGGTGGAGTGTTTGACTTACATGTCCAGTAGTTAGCACATTGCATCCCATTGGTCATTAGACCACGTGGACTAATATGAACCAATGAAACACAGTGAAAGCTTTGCTGGGAATACTGAAAAAGACATTTAATTTTTCTCATGAATTAAAGGTTCTGCTAGTGTAAGATATGAGAGCAGCCATCTTAAATCCATACAAGAAGTCTGTCTGAGAGTGGAGCCCCATGAATGTAGTAGGTACTCAATAAATATAGGAAGCAGAGCTGAGATAGAGAGAAACCAAGTCCTGGGGACGTAATTTGAGGCCCTGCGTTATGCCATACTTGAAACCAGTAATGTAGCTTGAATTTTCTGAGCCAATAAATTTCATTATTGCTGAAGTCAGCTTGTGTGGGGTTTAACAAACAAAGAAAAATGTGTTTTGGCAGTTACACAAAAATGAGCTCTACCTAACTGATACAGGTGATAATGTGGTAGTGTAGTGAGGTGCTTAAGAATGCAGTCTGAATTCAAAACTAACTTCGTGACCTTGGGCAAAGTCCTTAACATAGCTAGGCATAAATGTACTCATCTGGAAAACATGAGTAATGATAGCATCTACCTTGGGATTATTGAGAAAATTAATTGAATATATATATAATTTTGGAAGCACACAGCAAATGCTGTTTAAGTATCTGCTGCTGTTAGCTTCCCCTCCCACCCACCCCCCACCCCCACTATGTAAAATAAGGGGTCTGAAGTTGGGCTATATGAAGTCACTTCCCCCAGCTATACAGAAAGTCAGACTTAGAGCTGAAATTAGAGTCTTCAGGGGTGATTGTCAGTGGTTACTCACCCATCGTAGAAGACATTTCTGAGTGCCTGCTATGCTCCACACACCCTGCTGATGCTGAAATGTGGACAAAATGGAAAATTCTGTGAAGACAAGGGCTACTATTTGAATGTGTTTAGTTTTCCTCTAGTTCTATTGTAGGGTTCTACTCCCAGTGGGTGATTAATCAGAGTTGTTGACTAACCTTCCCTGATAGTACTCAGACTCCCAGGGAGGAAAGACATTTTCTGAAGAGGGTTTATTTGGAGAATCAGTGATCCACAGAGAGGGAAGCCCCACTCCTGGAGCCAGGGTGCCCTCGGTTGGCCTGGCAGCACCTCGGCTCTGCGGGGTGGCCAAGCCAGCTGGGCCAGGCTTGGAGCTGCGCTTCTGCCTGTCTTCCCCAGGCATCTGCTTCAGCAACTTGCTCTTGGTCTCATGATAAATTCATTACCAGAAAATGAAGCTGGAGTTTCCTAGTGACATAAAATATTGATGAGAGCAATAAGGACTGAGATCAATTATCAAATGCTCCTTGCTGATCCTGTTGCATTCAGTTCCGTCGGGTCCACAGTACATTTGTTCTCTCTTCCTTCTTGATTTGTTCGGGTGGGGTTTTGTCTCCGTAATAGGAAGCGTGTCGGAACATGAGTGAAGTGCTCCAACCCCAATGTCACAGCAGAGCGGGAAAAATAGACATGTCTCCTGGTTACTGTCAAAACTATGAAACCCGATCCTGCCACTTAACAACCTTCTTGGCAGGTCCTTGGCGCCCTCAGGATAGTGTGCAAAAACACATTGCTCCCCTGCTCAGAAATTGCTAAAGGCTTCCAATTGCTGTGGAATAAAATCTAAGCTCCTTAGGATGTCATTCAAGGCCTTCTCTGATGGCATTCTAGCCTGCCTTTTTAGTCTTCCCTCCTCTGTGACCCAGGACCCCTGCACGTCATTGCATCTAGACTGCTGGATCCTCCAAAGAGCATCAGCATCTAAGCTGCTTTGCTACATTTTCTGCCTGAAAGTGCTTTTCTCCAGCTACTCTGCTCATTGAAATCTTACCACACACTCAAGGGCCAGCTCTATTGACACTTCATTCACAAAAAGTCTTCTTTGATGTTTTCCTACACAAATCACTTCTGGCAAAGATAAAACAACAACAAAAATATGCCTGGTGTTGGAAAGAGGATAGAGAGCTGCATAGTCTCCCTTCATTGTCAGAGATAGTGTAAATGGTCTGTTCAGCTAGGTTTCCAAATCCTTAAGCAGGTCACAGCTTCTGACCCAGCAACCCCACATCTAAGAATTTATTCTAAAGAAACAACCAGGAAGGTGTCAAAAGTAATTTGTGTATAAGACTATTCATCCTAGTGTTCTTTAAAAGAGGGAGAAATTGAAAGAAATCTAAATGCCCACAAATGGAGACTGTTAAATAAATTGTGATACATATGTATGATAGTATGGTATTCATCTATTTCAAAATTATGGTGAAGAGAAGTAGTTGATGATTTAGAAAGTGTTCATAATGTTTTTGTAAAGGAAAGAAAGAAGATACAAAAATGGAACGTATAAGTTGAGAGAAAGAGGGAGAAGGATAGGGTGAGTAGTGGGGGAGAGAGACAGAGAGAGAGAGAGAGAGAGAGAGAGGGAGAGAGAGAGAGAGAGAGAGAGAGAGAGAGAAAGAGAGAGATAGGGCCCAGAAAAAGCATCGGAAGGATATGTGACAAGTTGTTGGATTATGAGACCATGAGTAATGTTTGTACTTTTATCACTTACAATCCAGTCATCAGAATCCTTCTAATGCGAATCAATTGCCTTCCATCTTCTTCCATTTAAACCAAACTGCCCTGCCTTTGTCTCATGGTAGCAAAGCACTCCACACAATAGTCCTCACTACATATTAACTTTGGAAATATCTCCCTGGGCTTCTGATCTTCAATTAAACTCACCCACTTGCCCTGCTAGTTCCTCCAAGGGCGTTATTTATTTATTTATTTTGTTATAATGGTGGCTCTCCTAATCTTTTCAACCCCAAGCTTAGGTCATGCTCTTCATATGTAGTATATGTCTTCAATAACGGTCTGACCACTACTGTGTTCCACAATGTTATTTTCACCATATTTTTGTGTCTAACAGCATGAGCTTCATCTTTATTATTATTATTGTTATCTTACTTTTATTTATTTTATTGTTTTGAGAGAAGAAGAGAGGGAGGGGAAGAGAGAGAGAGAAAGAAAGAGGGAGGGCCCAGAGCAGTCTCCAGAGTTGTACATCATTAGTTGTGACATGGTTTCATTCTACACAGGTGGATGTGGGGCCGTGCAGGGCAGGAACTGAACCAGGGTCCTCCTGCATGGGAGGTGAGAACTTTCGCTGGCGAGCCTTCCAGGTGGTTACCAATTGCACAGCAGTTCAGCATGTGGGTTTGCAGGGATTGGGGCTGAGAATACAACCCTGCACTTTGCAATTGCAAGGCTTGCTCTCAACTGCTGAGCTATCCCCTCATCCCTTATCTTTATTATTTTAATGTTCTTAAGGGTGTGGCAGGCAATGTGTTTTAGCAGAGGTTTCTAATCCGTCTTCTCTGATGCTTATGCATCTAAGATGCTCTGGGAGGTTGTGTGAGTCAGGGTTCTTTAGAGAAATAGAAGCAACAGAAGATATACTTGCATATATTAATGCATCATATTTAGTCACACCCAGAATACGCAGGCTGTGCGGAACATATCCAGTTATGTAATGTGAAAAATAGAGGCCTTTATGGCTAAACTTTTCAGGCAGCCCTCGTATCTGCATATGATTTACTATAAGGAGTTGACTCGTACTATTTGTGGAGGCTGAAAAGTCCCAAGCTTAGCAGTCAGCAAGCTGGAGATCTAAGAGGAATGGAGGTTTCAGTTTGTGCCTGAAGGTCAGAAAAGACCCAGGTCCCAGCTCAGCAGTCAGGCAGGAAGAATTCCCTGCCCTCTTCCTCAGGCTGTTCTATTCAGACCTTCAACTGACTTGACAAGGCCCACCCTCGTGCGGGAGGTCCCCTTACCTTACTCAGTCCACAGATTCAAGTATTAATATCATCCAAAACGTCCTCACAGTCACCAAATGTCTGGGTACTCTGTGCCCAATCAGGTAGACACGTAAAAGCAACTACTGTAGAGATTTTTGGCCACTGGTCAATAGATGCTCTTTTGGCCACAGGTCACGTACACTTACCAATGTATCCTTTTCTCCCAGGATTCCCACCCCCCTGATATGTCCAGAACCCTGGACGAGAACAGCTGCTTTAGAAGAGCTACAATCACAGAACGTCAGAGGTGAAACCATGAGGAAAGTGAGGTCTACAGTCACTCAGGGACTTATAACTTTTACACGTGTGGCAGAGCCAGGACGAGATCCAGGACTTGAGTGTCATACTGGTGTTTGTTCTGAGAAGGGCAGCAGACTGAAAAAAACCCCTGGTCCCCATGAACCTTGGAAAGGGAGTTCACTGCTATAGCATTAATGTGCCATGTCCCTGCCTTCTCTCTCACCCTGTTCATTTCTGACTACAGACAGTGCTCTGTGCTGATTTCCTAACGCTGACACGTCTCTTCCTACAGGTACCTCTCTGATGTTGTGTAAAGGTGTATGGGACACAATTAATAAATGAATGCTTGTGAAAACTTCCTGAAAATGAGGACCATGGGCCTTACACCACTGCAAGAATGCTTCTTCTTGCCCCTTGGGAAGCCTTTGGCCTCTGCGCAGAGATGGGGACTGAGGGCTCAGGACCAGGCCTGTGGGTCAGACAGTGTTTCAGTTTGGCCTATTCTGAATCTTGCTGTTTGGTTGTTTCTAGTCTTATTGATCCTTTCGTTTTCATGACACACTCTTTCCTTTTGAAATTTGTGTCTAGACTATCCATGATTTTAACATTTAGTAACTTTGAAGGTCCATCTCTTGTTCATACTGTGAGGTTCTATTTCTGATTGTTAGGCCCTTCCTTCTAAACAGACAGAGTGTCTGACAGACTGAGAAGAGTGAATTTGGGGCCAGGAGCACAGTGAAATCTCAGTGCTCTCTTTTAAAAATTTTTTTAATTTTATTGTCTTGACAGAGAGAGAAAGAGAGAGGAGAGGAGGGCCCAGCGCAGTCTCCATAGTTGTATGTCATCAGTTTTCAACATAGGTGGGTGCAGGGCCATGCAAGGCAGAAATCAGGAAGGGGGCCTCCCTCATGGGAGGCATGCCGCTGCGAACTGGGGACCCACCACATGGCAAGCACACCTCAGTTCACCATATGGGTTTGCACTGGCTGGACCAGGACTCAATCCTCTAACCTCAGGGCTTCAAGGCGAGTGCTCAGCCTGCTGAGCCATCCTGGCTTCCCCAGAAATCTCAGTGCTCTTAACATCCATTTGTACCAAAACATCTAGATAACTAGAGGTCAAAGATGTTTGGTTCCTGTTCCTTGGGAAACAGACATGTAGAGCTTTAGGTGATGCGTGGGGCCTTTGCAGTTTTCTTTCTTGCTGTTTTGTTGTGGGTTTTTTTTTGAGATTTTTGAAGGTATTCTGTTTAGTATTTTTTTGTAGGTATTGGTTACCCCAGAGTATTACATAAAGTATATGTATCTTCTGCCTCTTCCCCCTAGTTCTCCGCCCACCCTTAATTTTTTCAGTAAGAAGAGGTACACTCCCACAGCTGACCAAGCCCAGGCCTATTAAAGGAGCAGAAAGTTCTGCACAGGCCCCCTACACTAAGGTGACCAGATTTTAACATTGGTAAAGCGGGACACCATTGACCGGGGGGGAGGGGGTTCTTGATTAAAAATTGGGTCTATCTCCTGCCGTTCCCTAGCTTGTCGTGCATTCTTTCCAAAAATCGGGACTTTTTAAAAACGCTGTGGGATGCGGGACAAATTTTTAAAAATCGGGACTGTCCCGCCAAAAGCAGGACGTCTGGTCACCCTACCCTACACCCCCTAACATATTTATCTGTCCAGGTGGGAGGGATCATATGGGGTCACCAGGTGGGACTGCCTATAGAAAAGGCAGTGTGAAACAGACTAAAAGCATTTGGGAACTTTGGAAGCCTGGGATCAAATATTAATGTATAAGTGTTTGGGGGCGCTGCTTCCTAACCTAGGGCCTGCCTGGCACCTGGCACACAGGTGTGTAGTCAAGGTTGGTTTCCAGCCGAGTCAGAAAAATGCTTAGGGCTCGTGGAGAGCTGGAGGGCTAGAGAAGGGAGTAGCCGAGAGGGGAGAGGAGGTTAGCATGGGGACCTCAGCAGCCCGGCCCACTGCTCTAACCACACATCCACGCAGCTCCCAGCTAGTGTTCTAGTCGGCCCCAAACTGTGCCTCTCTCTGATGCTGCTGAAGAGCAAGGCCTGTTTCCTCACGTGGACACTATCCTCCCTCGACCCGCCAGTGAAGGGAAGACTGGGTGTGAGCTGCTTGTGTGACAGTTTCTGCAGCTCAGCTCCTGGCCTTTGGTACTGATGGCAGAAGACCTTCGAATCAGGGAGATGAATTCAATTTTGAGTTACTCAAAAAATCTTTGCAGGGTTGGAAGTAGAGAATCTGGTGTAAAACCTCTAATGCTGCCTTTGAAAGAATACAACTACTTTCACAGGAAAGCAGTTGTATTTGAAAGACGTATTTGAACCACAGTCTTCAAAGGCCTGGCATAGTCAAAAACAGATGGTGGCCAATCTTCTCCAGCTGAAAACTGGGGGCTCATCCTATGTTCTTAGGGTGGTGGCCATGTGCCCTGCTCCCACCCAGCTCTGCTTTCCCTCTCCCAGCTCAACCCTCTGGTTCTAGTCTCTGCCCAAACCCCATTTGGACCTTTAGCCTCAGTAAAATCCTGATCCGGACTCTCCACCAACCTTAAAACTGAGCCCGGGGATTGCTCTGCAGGAATTTGTGGTGAGAGAGAGGACCCCTGACTGGTCAGTCAAGAGCTACAGGAAGGAAGAAGGAATATGCAAATGATTTCCTGAGGCCTGCCGCAAAGAGACCTGGGAAGGGCAGAAACCGCTGGGCTGCAGTGGCCACAGAGGCAGCACATGGCACTTTCAGCCTTTGTCTCCATGTATTGAAAAAGGACGGAGTGCCAAGTGCAAGTGAGAGCTCCATGTGGGGTATCTTAAGTTTCACAGCGCTCCTATGAAGGCGTACTATGATGACTTCAATTGATGGATAAGGAGAGGGAAGCGCACACAGTTAAGTAACTCTCCTTTGGTCTTGGTCACACCCTGTTAAGTGGGGAGGCTGGCCCTTGAGCCCAGGTGGTCAGGTACCCAAACCCACTCTCTCTGCTTATGGTCCAAGGGTCAGTAAGTGTTTGCTGTAAAGAACCAGGTGTGGCCGTGCAGAGTGTGTCACAAGAGTCTCTGTATGAGAAAGCCGGGATGGCTCACGGGTTAAGTGCTCGCTTTGAAGCCCCAGAGACCGAGGATCGAATCCCGGCCCCGGCCCAGGCGGACCCACGTGCTGAGCTGGGGTGTGCCCCCAGGTCAGTTCTTGCCGGGGCCTATGTGGGAGGCTCCCGGCCCAGTTCCTGCCCTGCGCAGCCCTGTGCCCACCTGTGGAGTGAAACTATATGGAAAACTAATGCTGTCAACTGTGGAGCCTGCTCTGGGCCCTCCCCCTTCTCTCTGTCAAAATCAATAAAAAGAAATCTTAAAATAAATAAATAAATAAATAAAGAGTCTGTGTAAGTGCTGGGCACTGCCTGCGTAGTGGCCCTAGACAACCCAATTGAGAAGGAGAGCTGGATTCAGCCACAGGCATCTGTGCTTTCATCAAGGGCAATGACATGGCCTTTGGAAGGCAGAGAAACCTGCTTGGCCCTCCCACCTGCTTATTAAGTGATCCAGGCTTCAGGTGTCTCTTCTGCCATGTGGCGATAATAACACGTCTCTGGGCACAGTTGTGAGAGGATTTAATGAAATCATATACATGAAAGATTTTCCCAGTGTCTAGCATGTAATTATTTCTCAGTCCATGTAGCTTTTCTCTTCCCCATGGGAGAGCAGTCCCAATGGAGGGGATGACCAGTTTTCAGAGCCTGGGGCAGGAAGAATAACTGGCACTCAGGCAGCTGTCTACACTGTGGAAAGAGTGCCCACAGTGTGGTCACATCTGGGGTTCCCTACAGCCTCCTGAAATAGACCTGCCAGATCATCGGGCGGCGGCTATTTCCAAGGTGAGAGGATGGTAGAGACAGAGAGTGTCAGAGAGCCACCCGAGTCAACCCAGCCAGAGTCTTCTCCTGAATCCCACACATTTCATAAACTCAAGTGCCACAGCTTCCCCTGTCTCAGTTTTTCTTAGAGGGGGACCACCCAAAACACCAAAATTACCTTCTGGAGGGCGGGCCCCTGGTAGTACAGGCTTCCCTTACTAGGTGCCTGTTCTAGGAACCCATCTGCATCAATCGACCCGCTGACATAAAAGGCTGTGTTCTGCTTCAGTGATATTTTTTAAGGATTTATTTTATTTTATTTTAATGATTTATTTTATTGTTTTTGATAGAGAGACAGAGAGAGACAAAGAGATGGGGGAGGGCCAGAGCAGTCTCCATAGTTGTACGTCATCAGTTTTTGACAGTTTCATTCCACACAGGTGGGTGGGGGCCACACAGGGCAGGAACCAGGCTGGGGGCCTCCCGCATGGGAAGCTGACTCTGGAGAGAACCGAACTGGGAGCCACATCCCAGTTCAGCCTATAGGTCTGCACGGGCTGGGGCCGGGATTCGATCCTCAGACCCTGGGGTGAGCACTTAACCCACTGAGCCATCCCGGCTTCCCAGATTTATTTTGTTGTTTGACATAGAGAAAGAGAGACAACGAGAGACTGAGAGAAGGGGGAGGGCCCAGAGCAGTCTCCACAGCCGTCCATCATTACTTTTGACATAATTTCATTCCACACAGGTGGACGTGGGGCAGCGCAGGGTGGGAACTGAACCAGGGGCCTCCCACATGGGAAGCATGCTCCAAGCTGGACCTGATCCCAGGACCCTGTGGCTGCAAGTGCATATGCTGAGCCATCCCAGCATCCCCTTCAATGAATTGCTTTGGAGACTCTTGCAATGCATTTGCACTTTTCATGATGGCTGATTTACATGAACAAAGTGTGGCAGTAAAATTTTGTTTTCTATTGGGGGAAAATGCATGCCCCACCCTCCCTATTCACCAGACCTTGCCCTGAACGACTAATTTTAGTTCCCCAATAAAAAACGTTCTCAAAGGAAAGTTTTGTGGATGTGGAAGAGGTGAAACAAAAAACGGCAGAGGCACTAAAAGGCATCAAAACCGACGAGTTCAAAAACTGTTTTGAGCCGTGGACAAAGCATCTCAGTAGGTGTATTGCACCAAACGGAGAGTACTTTAAAGGCAACTGAAGTTTAAACAGGTAAGAATTAATACACAATTTTTTATAAACAAATTTTATTTTGGGGGTGCCCCCTCATATATAAAATGGGGAGACTATAGCCATTCCCTTCCTAAGGTGGGAATTACAGGGATTTAATGTTCATAAATATTATCTACTACCCTTACGAAGAGGCTGCTTCACTGCGCGTTTTAGGACTCTCTCCTTGCTAACGTGAGTCCCAGCATCCCTCTGCCCAGTGGGCCTGCTCTGCTCCCCCCCAGCCGGCTGTGCTGCCTCTTCTCTGCCCCTCCTCACTCCCTCCCTGCGGGTCAGAGCTGAAGTGGGCGGCCGCTGGCCCTTTGCAGAAAGCCAGGAGTTGTACCGACGGTGCTGGCAGTCCCTGGAACATGGCCGTAATGCCTTCCAAGAGCAGAGAGGCACTCAGTACAAGAGTCTGCTCTTTCCTGATAGCAGACACAGCGGTCCCAGGGCCACCCCCTTGGGAACCCAGTCCTGCGATATGGCACTCAGAGAACCCCAGGTTGGGCCTGGCCAGCCTGTGGCGCTTGGCCTTCAGGCAGAGCCCTCTTCCTGGAGCACTTATTCCATATTTATTGTCTTCCAGGACAGGGACAGCAGTAGCAATAGGCGAGCTGAGTCAAACAGTTGAAAATGGCCAACATGTTTCCTAGCAAGCCAGTGGAGAAAAGTGCGTGCATTTACAAAATTGTTGGACTCGTAACAGAGCACGGCTATTTCCTGCCACTCGTTGTCTGTTCTTTATGGTTTGAGTTTAGAAGTTCATTTCATGGCCTAAAGCGAGTTCTCTTAGGTAAGTCTTTTAGTCCTCTGATGTCTCCGTTTCCACAAATTTGGAACCAGAATAACGATGTTGATGATGTCTTAAAAATCAGTAAGATAATGAATGAAAAAGTATTCTGTGGACTGTAGGATGTGAGTCAAATATAAGTTTTATATGCATGTATGAATGTATGTATGTATGTATGTATCTATGTATCATCTATCTCTGTATCTATCTATGCATTATCTATTTATCATCTATCTATCTATCTATCTATCTATCATCTATCTAATCTATCATTTATTATCTGTCTATATTTAAAATGACACTTCAGAGAAGAGCTATTATCTTAATGGAGGTATGCTAAAAAGCACAATGAGTGGCACTAGTTCTTCCATGTGGTTCACAAATTTTGTGCTTTCTATTTTTAAAATTGCTCTTTGTCTTTTTGGAAAGTTCTCATCTGGCCTCCACCATCCCTAAACCTAGAGAGACACTACGATTCTATCTGCTGTAAGAGGCTGGTGTGACAACAGCGCTTGGCTACTGCCAAGAAGCCACTGCCGGCCATACTGGCTGTGTGAGTGCGTGCACATTGTGTGTGTGTGCAAGTGTGTGTTTAAGACAGTTTTATTGAGGTATGATTCACACAGCATAAAATCCACCCTTTTAAAATGTTCAATTCATCGTGTGTGTTTTAGTATATTCAGAACATATTGTACAACCATCACCATTTCTAACTACAGAATATTTTCATCACCCTAAAAAAATGCTTCCACACTTCTTAGCAATCATACCCTATTCTCCTCTTCTCTCAGCACCTGGCAGCCACTAATCTATTTTCCATCTTCATAAATTTGCCTAATCCAAACATTTCTTTTGTAGGAGTCATATAATACATGGCCTTTGTACCTGGCTTCTTCCACTTAGTATAATATATTCAATATTTATGTTGTAGCATATATCAATATTTCATTCCTTTGTATGGCCTAATAATATTCCATTGTATGAATATACCATACTTTGAGAAGAATATATGTTCTGCTGTTGTTGGGAGAATACTCTGTAGATATTTGTTGGCCTATTTGATTTATAGTGTTGAAATCTTTTATTTCTTCATTGATCTTTTGCCTAGTTGTTCTATACATTATTGAAAATGGAGTATACAAAGCCCCAACTTTCACTGTGGAATTATTTGTTTATCCCTTTAATTCTATCATTTAAAAAAAAATTTGGGGGGTGGGGTGGGGGGCTCTGTGGGTGGGTGTACCACCATATTGTTTAGGCTGCACTTTACAGCATTGCTTCTTGGGCCTGATAAGTTATTCTCTACCACACTATACGTATTTCCTTAGCTTACTTTCTTTAAATTTACTGCAGCTGGGTTGTACCTGAGGATCCATCTGAAGCTTTGTGACTTGTTTAATTCTAAAATTTGCTTGCAGTTTATTCAGTCTTTCAATTAAGTGGGACTTATAGATGCTGGATAAAAGGTGATAGAGTTTTGAAAATTGAAAAACCTTTTGATGTTATTTAGTTTACTCTTCTCTCTCTCTCTTTTTTTCTCACATGAAGAGGGTGAGACCCAGAGAAGTGAATTGATCTATTTCAGGTCACACAGCAATAATGGTGGGACAGAGATAGATCTCAAGCTATATGACTCTGTGTTCACTGCTTCTTTTTTACTAAGCTCCCCATAGCTCCATAATCTTATTTAGTGGTTTCTTTGTGCATGCTACAGGCTTGTGCTTTGGTGGAGACCCATCTAGAAAACTTATTTAAACATGTCTATGTCTATACTAATGAATATGCATATATGTATTATACGTCCCCTGTCTATTTCTCTCTTAGTGATTATCATTCAATCTGTCTGAGATGGAAACATAGATGTGCATTTTAGGAACTCTTCCCCAAGTGATGATGGTGCACAGCCAGGTTTGGATACACTGGGTACTTCCATAGATTCATAACCTTTCTTGGTCTTGTGGCTTTATGACATACACAGTACAATTTTCCTTAGAAAGTAACTCTTCTTTATAATCTTTTAAATCAGTCTGTCCTTAGACAGTTTTATTTATACCTAATTATCAGAATTCCCTGGACTCATCTCTTCCTTCTCTGCCATGTAGCAAGTGAAACACTGAAAGTAATGAGTATTTTTCAATTCATGAAGGCAGAGGCCGGAAAAGGAGAATGACGGGTGACAGTGGGATTGGATTATCTTCCTTTATGTGCTCATAACAGGAAACTCAGGTTTATGGGATTATAGAAAGGCTGGGAGACTATTGGCATACCTTTGTAGGCAGGTCATATAAATCAAGGTTTATAAAATCTCAGATCTATGGATAGCCCTTACAAGAATGGGGTTCAGAATGTCTATGAAGTCCCTAAAATATTAGTCCACATTTTCTATGCACAGACTTGCATTATTCTGAGCATGAGCCTTATAGGTTTTACCAGGTTCTCTAGAGTCCTCTGACACTCAATAGCAAAAGAATTTTGCCAAAGCTGGCTATTGGCCAGCAGGATCATTTCAGGTGCCAGGTTTCATCCTCTAATGTGTATTGTGTTCCCTGGGCTGTAGTCATTCAGTACCATGAGACTTGCCCTAAGGTGTGGATAATTGAGGAAGAGTGGAAATAGAACTCCCAACGACAAGTGGCACTTCCCTCTTGCAGATAGTTCCTTTCTCTATGAAAAGAGACAGAATAGACGAGTTGAGCAGGATGTGATGAGAAAGAAAGATGAACATTAAGGAACATTTGAAGTATTTATAAATTATCAATGGCTAGTTAAAGTCTTTGGTATCTTCAGTGTGGGAGTAAATGTGAGTGGCAAGTTTTTATGCCAAGCCAAAAAGTAAGATGCTAATCTATTTTTTATAAAAAAGGAGACTAACTCTTTTAGATTTCATAAGCCATATAGTGTTGCAACTACTCTACTTTGTTGTTGTAACATGAAAGGAGCTATAGACATTATGTAAATGGGTAGATTTCACTGTGTTTCAGTAAACCTGTATTTATGGTCATTAAAATTGGAATTTTATGTCCTTTGCACATGTCACAAAATATTTTTCTTCTTTCGATTTCTGTTTAACCATTTAAAAATGTAAGAGCCATTCTTAACCTGTGGGCCATAAACAAACAAACAAACAAACAAACAAACAAACAAACAAACACAGAACAACAAAAAGCAGGCAGTGATCTGGATTTGGCATGTGGGCTCTGGTTTACTGAGCCCTCAACTGTGTAATCTAGAAGCTTTGGATCCTAAAACCCAAGCTGAATAAACATCGTTCTCCAGCATTTTACTTCAGCCTTGGCTAATAGAGCCCAGAGGTAAGTAGGCAGCAATTGTGATAATTGAGTTTTAATGTCAGAAGGTACTTATAATCTGATTAAATCTTGTTCTAGATGACATCTTCCCTTAATTATGCCTAGCCTTCGTGTGGTACTGTTTTTTTTCCTTTTAGCTCATAAAGGGCTTGCTCATAATTATCTCATTTAATTTTGTTTAAAAATCACTTAAAACTTAATTTTATTCACGTAAGTTAGACATGAAAATATTCTTCTTGTTAAAAAATAAATCAATCCTAAAAAGTGAAAGTTTCTATTGGTCCCCTTCTCAAATCCATTGTTCTCACCAAAGCAAACTGTTTTTAGGTTGGTGTGGATTCTTCCAAATATTTTCTTGTATATTTATATAGTATTTATACATATACTTGCATTTTGAGGATTTTTGTTTTTCTTTGCTTACTCATGTGGTAACATATTCATAGTCTACAACTTGCTATTTACTTTACGATAAATACGTCATAAAGAACATTCCAGGTCAGTACATGTAATATTTCTGTTTCATTTTAACTCATGCAAACTGTCTATAATTTGTATGTATCATAGCTTGTTAAATTTTTTCTTATCAGCGATCATTTTAATTATTTCTGATTCTACCCTGTTACAAACAGTGCTGCAGTGAACATTATTAATACACATACAGTGGGGTATCTGGGTAAAAAGTTATAAACGTATTAAATTTTAATAGATATCATTTAACTGCCCTCCAGAAAGAATGAACAGTTTACACTTTTACCTAGTAGCGTACAGGTATCCATATTCACTATAAGTTTTCTTTTCTTTTTTTTTTTTTTTGCCAGTCAGATGAGCACAAAATGGCACCTCCTTGATTTAATTTGCATCTTTTCACATATTTATTAGATGTATGTATATTCCTGTCTACAACTTTGTTAATGTAGCTATATTGATCATTTTTCTTCTTTGGCCATTTCATTTTATGTGTATGTAAAAAACTAGATTTTTGACCATAAAATTAGGGATTTATGATCAATGAAGGAAACAACAGATAACTTCAACAGATGGATAAAAAATTGATAGCTGATATTTGCCAAATAAAGTATTGAAAATAGATGAATATATAATATAAGAAATTCTTATAAGCCAACCAGAAAAAAATATTGAAAAAACCTAATAGAAAAATGGTTATAAACAGCAAAGGTTATAAACAGCAAGTCTCAGATGTGGGAACCCAAGTGGCTAGCAATCTAAATAAAGAGATACTCAACTTGACTAGGAGTTAAAGAATGCAAGTAAAAACTATGAGCTACAAAGTTATACCTATTATTATAGATTAGCAAAAATGTAAAAGTTAAATAATACTAAATGTTGTCAAGGATGTAAGGAAAAGGAAAACTCATGCCTTGCTTGTAGGACAAGGCGGCTAGTCTGCAACAGCCATTCTGGTAATTGTCTAGGACTTGGTGGCCCCATTCCTTGGGGTGGACACTAGAGAAATTCTGGCATGAGTTGATAAAAGTGAATGTTCTAGAACACCCATTGCAGCCTTCTTTGTGGCAGAGAGCTAAAGGCTACCAAAATGTTCATCTTTAGAGCAGATAAGCCAGAAGTGATAGATATTAAGAAGCTTTAGCTCCTTAACACAAAGTGGAGAGCAGAATATAAGACAGAACAAGATCTATAGCTTCATACTAATGGTACACATTTATGCCATTAATCTAAACAAATGTAATGCAAATTCACTAGAATGGGTGCCTGTGAGGAGTGAAGGATCGGAGTGATGATCAGGAATAAAACAATTAATAAGAAGAAACCTTGATAGATCAATGATATTATAATAATGGTCTAAAGTCTATCCCTAGGGAGTTTGATACACTTAATTTTTTGCCTCTGGGCTCCAAAGGGAGGAGGAGATTCTACTTACTGCATAATTACAAACATATTATCCTATAATAATTTCTAACATCTATATGATTTGCTTTCTGAATTAGCTTTTTCATTTATTGGAATTTATATTTCTATGTTTTCAATTAGAAATATAACTTAAATATTTTCTAATTGATAGTGGTTTTAATACTGTTAAAAAATCCATGCTTTCTCACTAACTTGATATGTAACTTTTATCATGTACTAAATTCTTTTGCATATAGGTGTCACTAATTTATTTGGCTATTTTCATGAACTTTTCATGCTATTTTAATTATTACACCTTATAAAATATTTGTATGTCCTATCCTGCAAATATATACTTATTGTTTTAAATTTTCAATACTTTATCACTTTTATAATCCAGATTAATTTTTATCCACTTATAAGTTTTATAAATATTTTATAAGAATTTTTCAGATACGGTAGCTGAATTTATTGAGTTTAGACACTAATTCAAGGAGAATATTTACAACCACGAACCTTTCTTCCTATCCAGGAATATCACATGCCTCTCCACTTAACCAAGTCGCTGTTTTCTTCAGTGAAACTGTATAGTTTGGTTCAGTTAGGCCTGACACATTTCATATTGGGTTTTATCACAACTATTTTATGAAACTTTTCCTATTATTAATATGGTTGTTGCTATTAAAATTTTCTAATTTAATATTGCTAGATATCCAAATGCTTTTGACTTTGATTTTATCTTGATGAACTCTTGTCAATCGATTTTAATAATTTAAAATTTTTTCTTGTGGACTTCACAGGCAGACAATTGTATATTTAATAATGACAGTTTTTATCTCTCCAGTACTTTTTCTTATTGCACTTTGTAGGACAACCATTACAATGCTGCTTAGCAATGCTGAAAGTGCTAAAGTGTTAAAACCTTTATTTAATGACAAGCCTTCTGATGTGCCATCATTTAGTACTAGATTGGTTTCCATTTTCTGGTAATTATCTCTTATTGAGTTAAGTGTAATAAAAGTTCCTTCCAGTTTTATTTTTGAATAGGTTTTCTTTCTAAAAAGAATATAAAAGTTTTTTTGTCAGTTTTTTCTTTGCATCTATTGTAGTGATAGTGATCCTGCATGCTTTTTTTTTTAGTTGTTTTAATTTTTCTAAATACTCAGCAAAGTAGGTTTTAATACCCCCATTTTACAGAGAAAAAAACTGGACAGCATAGAAGATAAGAAAGTAGCTTAAGGTTGAACAAATAGCGTGGAGCAATGTGCAATTAAAAACTGGATTTTTTGCATTCTGTTATGCAATTTGCAATGTTATAGTAGCTCTAGCCACTTAAATTTACAAAACAAAGATGGGATTAGAAATTTCTAAATTTTCATAGTGTTGATTCTACTTCTGAGGATGTAGCCTAGATAAATAAGGTGTGCGCAAAATTTATAAATATGAATATTTATCACATCACATAGTACAGAAGGGAAAAATGGAATAAATCCAATAAGAAGTGTGTTGTCATCCATAATAGCCATTAAATGGCATATTATGCTTTTACTAAAATATTTTTGAGAACTATTAGTGACAGAGAAATGCTCATGATAGCATAATATGTGAATAAAAGAAGGAAGCATATTGTATTCTTGAAAATCTCCAGAAGAAATCCTGGTAAGAGGAATGAAAACAAAGAGCTTATTGAAGTACAGTAGTAGGAAAGCTCCTTGGAAGGATGTTGGAAGTAAGCCAATCTTACTTGCTCGGGCCTCCCTAGAGGGACCTATGCTCAAATATGTAGCTGTCAAGATCATTTGCAGGCCACAGCATGAACAATTTTCCATTACTGTCATCAAGCGCTTGGTGTGCACTATGCCTGAGTCTGGTCAACCCTTGCACCATGTTAATGAAAAGTCCACATCATCAACTTCCCTCAGTGTCTATGTCTGTCTAATCTTTCTTTCTCTATCTCTCTGTCTTCATCTTTCTGTCTCTGTCTCTCTCTGGAGTCCTCTGCAGCTACCAACTCCCCCTGCCCTCCCAACAGCCAGCAGCTGTCAAGCTGTCACTACTGACTCTATCCAAAGAACTGCCACCCTTCATTTTAAAGACTCTGTAGACAAGGCTTCATCTGGAAATGAATTAGTGACCTATTAGCTTAACAAAGAGCTCTTCTGGCCTCTTCCAAGAGAGGAATTGGGTGCATTCAAGAATATTGACAGGAATTTTTGGACTCAAGACACAGCCATGGCCAATAGGAAACTATGGTTTGGGGTCCTCTCTACTCACATTCTAACTTTCTGGACAATGCATATCAGCTGTGTGATTCCTTCCCCCTTTTGAGCAAGCTTGTCATTTGATCTGAATTTAAACAGCCTTGACTTGTCTGGGGGAAGAAAATAGGTGGGGGATGGTGCAAGTAGCAAATGCTTCTCACAGCTGATATGACAGCATGAAAGAAATCCCTTTTCAGTTTGGCTTTTGTGTGTGTGTGTGTGTGACTAATTCTTTCTTCCTAAAGTGTGAATCAACTCCAACAAACAAGGCTTGAGCATGGAGGCTCTTGGACATTTTCAGAATTCTTTAACATATTAACTAAAGTTTTATTATGTACCAGGAGCTTGGCTAGATACTATTCAATGATTATGCCATTTAATCCATACAATAATCCAATCTGGTTTTTTTAATTAAACAAAATTTTTTATTTTTTAATTGCAGTTGACATGCAGTATTATATGTTTCAGATGTACAACATAGTGATTAGACATTTATATACTTACAAAGTGATCACCCCAATAAATCTAGTACCCATCTAACAACATAACATAGTTATTATATTAGTGACTATATTCCCTATGCTATACTTTCCATCCCCATGACTGTTTTGCAACTACCACTTTGTACTTCTTAATCTCTTCCCCTCTTTCACTCATCCCTCCAACACCCTCTCCCATATGGCATTCATCTAAGTGTTCTCTTTACCTATGAATGTGTTTCTGTTTTGTTTTTTGGATAAGTATCTAAAAGTGGAATTACTGGATCCTTTTTGATCTTTTGTTATAGCCTTTGTTTTAAAGTCTATCTTGTCTGGTATAAGTAGTGCTACTACAGTCTTTGTTTGTTGGTTTTCATTTTCATGAACTATCTTTTCCTATCCCTTTACTCTCAATCTGTGTGTGTCTTTTGATCTCAAATGAGTCTCTTGTGGGCAGCCTATGTAAGGGTCTTGTATTCCTATCCATTCAGCCATCTATGTCTTTTGATTAGAGTATTTAACTCATTACATGTAAAGTGATTATTGATATGTATGTATTTGTTGGCATTTTATTATTCATATTTTTTATTTATTTATTTTTCTTCTTAAAGAAGTCCCTTTAACATTAATTGTAATACTGGCTTGATAGTGATAAATGCCTTTATTTTTTTCTTGTCTGGGAAGCTCTTTATCTGTCTTTCAATTCTAAATAGCTTTGCTGGGTAGAGTAATCTTGGTTGTAGATACGTACTTTTCATCACTTTGAATATTTTCTGCCAATCCCTTCTGGCTTGCAAAGTTTCTGTTGAGAAATTAGCTGACAGTCTTCTGGGAGCTCTATTGTGGGCAACAAATTCCTTTTCCTCTGCTGCTTTTAAGATTCTCTCTTTGTCTTTAACCTTTGTCATTGTAATTTGATGTGTCTGGGTGAGGGCCTCTTTGGGTTCATATTGTTTTGTACACTTTGTTCTTTCCAGGCTTGGCTGCCTATCCTTTGTGAGGTTAAGGAAATTTTCCACCCTTATTTCTTCAAATAAGTTTTCAATTCCTTGCTCTGTCTCTCTTATGATACTCCTATGATGTGAATGTTGGTATGCTTGATGTTATTCCAAATGACTCTTAAACTCTTTATTTAAAAAAAAAATTTTTTTTCTGTTGTGATTTGGTGTTTTCTACTACATTCTCTTTCAAATCCCTGATTCAATTTTCTACTTTATTTAATCTGCTGTTGATTTCCTTCATTGTATTCTTCATTTCTGATTAGTTCTTTTTTATGTTTTCTATCTCCGTTTTTATGCTTACTATCTCCTTGTTGAATTTTCACTGAGCATTCTTATAACCCGTGTTTTGAACTCTGTGTCTGGTAGACTGCTCTTCTCCGTTTTATTTTGTTCTTTTTCTGGAGCTTTCTCTAGTCTTTCATTTGGGACATGTGTCTTTGTCTCCCCACTTTGGCTGCCTCTCTGTGTTTGTTTCTATGTATTAGGTAGAGCTGCTATGTCTCCTGGTGTTAGTGGATTGGCCTTATGGAGTAGGTATTCTGTGGGGCCTAGTGATGCAATCATTCTGGTCACCTGAGCAGGGTACTCCAGGTGTGTCTTCTGTGTGTGTTGTATGTGCCCTTCAGTGTAGTTGAGCCTTGATTGCTGTTGGCATATCAATGGGAGGGATTGACCCTTAGGCTGATTGATCATGAGGACTGGCTGTGATTACAGTGGAGACACTGCTGTGCAGGAGCTGACTGTATGGAGCAGGATTTGATTTAGCAGGGCTCTGGTGCCTACAGGGTCTGTCCTTTGGATATGTCACTTGTGGAGGTGGTAGGGGATTGCTCTGGTGTGGTTTAAGCTAGCTACAGAGTGTGTTGTTCTGGGGCCTCTTGGGAGGGGCTCTGGTGCAGGCTAAAGTTAGCTGCTGCCTGTACTCTGCCAGGGCCACCTGATATAAGCTACAAAGTGATCTGCAGGTGATTGACACTTATGCTGGGCTTGGAGGTGCTTGGAAGAGGCTAAGATGCAAACTGAGGCCGGTCAGCACTAATTCCAGGGTTGGGGCTGCTTAACAAGAGGCATGGAATATGCTAAGGCCAGATGCTACTTGTTTGGGGTTTGTGACATGTTTTAGGAAAGTCTGCAGCCAAGACAATCCATCTGTATGGAAAAGCCACTGGAAGTGGCTTGGGTCAGCCTGCAAGTGAGGTTGAGTGGGATCTCGGGGAATCACCAGGGTGGGGTGAATGGTGTTAGCTAGACTGATAGGGACTCAGATATGGCCCCTCTCTGTACTCACAGGCTCGATTGGGGAAAGGCTCAACAAAGAAACAACAGCTTCTGCCAGCATTTCTGTCTGAGAGAAAGCTGTCCCTTCAACCATTGCTTGAATGCCACACAATTAGTTCTTCCCTGTATATCTCTGGCATTTTTTTTACTGCTGCCTCAGTGTTGGAACTAAAAGAAAAGTGAGTTTGTCTGGAAGTAAATCCATGCATGGGCCCTTTAAGAAGGCCTCAGGGGTAGCTGGGATGATGGTTCAGTGAGGTAAGTGCTCCCTTTGCAGCACTGGGTTCCAAGGATTGAGTCCTGGTCCCTGCCCTAGCCTATGTAGACCCATAGCTGAATTGGAGTGTAGCTCCAGTTCAGTTCTTGCCAGGGCCAGCTTCCCATGTGGGAGGCTCCCGGTTGGACCCCCAGCTTATGTGGCCATGCCTTCCATGTGGGAGGCCCCCAGCCTGTTCCCACCCTGCGTGACCTCCATCCACCTGTGTGGAACAAAACCATGTTGAAAACTGATGATGTGCAGCTGTAGAGACTGCTCTGGACCCTCCCCCTTCTCTCTGTCTCTGTCAAAAATAATAAAAAATAAATGAATAAATAAATAAAAATGAAGGCCTGGGACTGAAGCAGCCCTCTGTCTCACTCAGCCACAGTCTCAGCTGGTTTTCACAGCCAGTTATGGAGACTTTTTTCCTGGCACTGGAACTCTGGGCTGGAGAGCCTGGTGTGGGGCTAAGACCTCTCACTCTTCAGGGGGGATTTTTGCACAGAGTGTCCTCCTGACTTTTAACACTACACGTGGATATGAGGCCTACCCATTAGGTATCTCTGCTCCTCCTACCAGTCCCAAAATGGCTTCCTCTGTATGTCCTTAGTTGTAGGACTTCTGTCCAGCTAGACTTCAGGTGATTCTCAATGATGGTTCTTCTGCAGTTTCGTTGTAATTTTGATGATGGGGTCATGGGAGGAGGCAAGCATTGCATTTACGTACTCTGCCATCTTGAGCAGTAATTAAGTTTGTTGAAAGCTATTACTATCCCCACTTTTTTATTGTTAAATGTATTGAGGTGATATTGGTTAGTAAAGTTACATAGGTTCCAAGTGTACAATTTTATAATACCTCATCTGTGAGTTGCATCATTAGTTCATCACTATTACTATCCCCATTTTAGAGGGGAGAAAACTGAGACTTAGAGAGGACAAGAAACTTGGCCACGATTTCTCAACCAGTGTGGAGCTGAGTATGATGACAACAAAGATGACATTTGATGAATAGTTTCTATCTGCTAATTACCTATATTAGCTCATTTAACTTTACAACAATTTGTGAAATAGGGAGTGCATATTATCACTATTTTAAATTTTTTTTTTTTTTTTTTTTTTTTTTTATCTTTTCACATTTATAGAGAGAAATTATCTTTTTGTCTTCAGTGCATAGTTATTTCTATTTTACTTTTTGACAGATAGAGAGAGAGACAGAGACAGAGACAGTCAGAGAACCGAACTGTGGGAACTCCCCAGTTCAGCACGTGGGTCCTGCCTGGGCCGGAGCCGGGATTC
>PVKE010020642.1:0-27284 GCA_004027555.1 Craseonycteris thonglongyai | reverse complement strand
AGTGCTTTAGACACAATCAGGCCAAGGACAAACAGGTCGATGATCACCATGGTGGGGGGTGGGGTGGGCTCCACTCTGCCTTTTCAGGAGTGGCAGTCAGCACATGAGTCTGTGCCAGAGAACAGTTTTTGCCCGAGAAACTTTTTGTTTATTTATTTACTTATTTAATTCATTTTATTGTTTGAGAGAGACATAAAGAGAAGGGAGGGGGCCCAAAGCAGTCTCCATAATTGTACATCATTAGTTTTGACATAGTTTCATTCCACACAGGTGGATGTAGGGTTGTGTGGGGTGGGAACTGAACTGGGGGCCACCCGCGTAGGAGGTGCACTGCAGTTCAGCATATAGGTTTGCACAGGCTGGGGCTGGGACTCGATCTCTAGACCTTGCGGTTGCAAGGCAATGGCTCAACCTGTTGAGCTATCCCGGCATTCCACTGAGCAACTTTAAGAATGCACATTCAGTGGCTTAAAAGAGCATAGATGATGGCAGCATACAATCTGTAAACACAATTATGGGCCTTTCTGATGAATACCCACAGCTATCCCAGGTACCCTCCTCTCCCTGCCATTATAGCAGACCAGAGAAGAGTAACCCATAAGTCCTGGACCATTGATTGTGGAATGTCAGAACTGTGCAAAAGCTTAGCAATGATTTTAAGCTTAGTTTCTTCTTTTACAGGTGAGGAAGCAAAGGCTCAGAAAGGTAAGGTGTCTCCTCCTTCATAAAGTGTACTCTGCATATATAAAATATTAAAAAGTTCCCTTCTCACTCCACATTCCAGAGTCTCCTCACTCTATGCTACTTCTTTTATGATGGCTAGTGTGACCATGTATCCACACTTTTCCCAGGAAAGTTCTGGTTTAACTGCTAATATAACTATTAGTAGTGCTGCCTTTCACCCTCAAGTGACCCAGCTCAGGGGATAACTTATCTGGTGACCCTATATATATGTCCAAACAGCTATTCTCTTCTCCCTGGAACCTTGGCTTCTGTTTTGACTCCCCAACAGCAATCAGAATGATCATTTTCTTTGAACATAAGTCAAATTATGTCATTTCTCTGCTCAAGTCACTTTACCTCTTCTCCTACAGTGTAAAATCTAGACTCCTTAACACCTTCTAACACACCCTATAATTTACTTGTTTAGTGTTTATCATTGACTGTCTGACCCTCCCATGCAGAATAAAAGTTTAAATAGGAAAGGATCATTGCTTTTTTGATTGATAAGTCTCATAATTAGACTAGTGGAACCAACCACTTAGTGAATAAAAATGATAGGCTACTGGATTCCTCCTCCATTCCCTCTCTTCAATACTACCCAACACTGGGGGGATGGGGCATTGTGAAGTGGAGTTTAGTCAAGTAAAATATCTGCACCTGAAAAATGCCAAGGAGTGAAGGAAGGAGCAGGATGTGTGGTTCCCAGCAAAGTAAAATCCCTCTCTTTTTTTCTTTTCTTTCTTTTTTTTTTTTTTTTGTGGCTTATATTTTAATTCTCCTTGTCAAAGACTAGATGTTATTTTTTATTGTTAAATTTATTGGGGGTGATGTTGGTTAGTAAAAATTACATTGGTTTCCAGATGCACAATTCTACAGTACATCGTTGCATCATGTGCTAACCACCCAGAGTCACTTCTGCTTCCATCACCATATATTTGATGCTTCCTGCTTTACTCCTGCTCCAACTCCTCCTTCATTATCTGCAGGTAACCCCTAAACTACTGACTGTCCACAAGTTTTTGTTTCTTTGTTGCTTTCAGTTTTATATTCCACATATGAGTGAAGTCATACAGTTCTTGATTATTTTCTGTCTGGCTTATTTCACTTAGCATGACTATCTCAAGGTCTATCCATGTTGTCACAAATGTCAGTATTTCATCTTTTATTATAGCTGAATAACATTCCATTGTACGAATGTACCACAGCTTTTTAATGTAGTCATTTATCAAAGCACACTTTAGTTGTTTCCATGAGTTAGCTGCCATGAACAGTGCTGTGGTAAACATTGGGGTACATATATCTTTGTGGACTAAGTTTTTCAAAATTTTGGGGCAGATACCCAGCAAAGACAGTGCTGGGTCTTATGGCAACTCTATTCCTAATTTTTTAGGAAACTTCATACTGCTTTCCATAGTGATTGTACCAGTTTTCATTCCCACCAGCAGCATAGGAGGGTTCCTTTTTCTCCACAGCCTCTCCAGCACTTGTTATTCCTTACCTTGTTGATTATAGCCATTCTAACAGGTGTCAGGTGGTATTTCACTGTGGTTTTGATTTGCATCTCCCTAATTGCTAGTGAAGTTGAGTATTTTTTTCATATATGTGTTGGCCATTTGTGTGTCTTCATGGGATAAGTGTCTGTTCATGTCCTCTGCCTCCCTTTTTATTGGATTTTTTTCATTCTTGCTGTTGAATTGTATGAGTTCTTTATATATTTTATAAACTAACCTCTTATCAGAGGCATTGTTTGCAAATATTTTCTCCCATTCAGTTGGTTGCCCCTTTGCTTTATTGATGGTTTCTTTTGTGTTGAAGTATTTTAGTTTGATATAGTCCCATTCATTTATTTTTGCTTTTGCTTCCCTTGTCTTTGAATTCAAGTTCATAAAGTCCTTTCTGAACCAAAGGTCTATAAGTTTAGTACCAATGTTTTTTTTCTATGCAGTTTATTGTTTGGGTCTTTTGTGAAGGTTTTTAATCCATTTTGGGCTAAATTTGGTACATGGTGACAGTTCCCAGTTCAGATTCATTCTATTGCATGTGGTTTTCCAATTTTCTCTATTTACTGAAAAAGCTTTCTTTTGTTCATTGTATATTTTTAACTCTTTTAACAAAAATTACCTGTCCATATATTTGTGGGGTTACTTTTGGATTTTTTATTCTGTTCCTTTAGTCTGTGTGTCTGTTTTTCTGCCAATACTAAACTATTTTGATTATTGATGGTTTGTAACACAGATTGAAATTGGGGAGCATGATGCCTCCAGCCTTATTCCTTGTTTGTGAGATTGCTTTGGTGATTTAGGGTCTTTGGTGGTTCCATACAAATCTGGTAATTTAAAAAATCTATTTCTTGAAATCTATTTCTGCAGCATTTTGATAGGAATTGCATTAAATCTGTGTATTGCTTTGGGTAATATGGACATTTTAACTATGCTGATTCTTCAAATTCATGAACACAAACTTTCTTTGTATTTCTTTGTGTCCTCTTCAATTTCTTCTAATGGTGTCTTATAGTTTTCAGTGTATAAATGCTTCACGTCCTTTGTTAAGTTTATTCCTAGGTATTTTATTGTTTTTGTTGTGATTACAAAAGACACTGTTTTTCTCATTTTTTTTTTCCTGAAGTTTTGTTGTTAGTATAGATATATGCAGTGGATATTTGTACATTAATTTTGTATTTTGCCACTTTACTGTATTCATGTATTGTTTCTAATAGCTTTCTGTTGAAGTCTTTAGAATTTTCTATATAAAAGATCATGTCATCTACAAAATGTGACAGTTTAACTTATTCACTCCCACTTTGAATGCCTTTTACTTCTTTCTCCTGCCTAATGGCTCTGGCTAGAACTTCTAGTACTATGTTGTATAACAGTGGTGACAAGGGACATCCCTGTCTTGTTCCTGATTTTAGAAGAAAAGGTTTCAGTTTTTCCCCATTCAGTATGATATTCACTGAGGGTTTGTTAATATACAGCTTTTATTACGTTGAGGTAATTTCCTTCTATATCCATTTTATTAAGTGTTTTGATCATAAATGGATATTATATCTTGTTAAATGATTTTCTGCATCAATTGATATAATCATATAGTTTTTATCTTTTATTTTATTTATGTAGTGTATCACAGTGATCAATTTGCATATGTTGAACCATTCTTGTGCCTTTGGGATGAATCCCACTTGATCAGGATATATAATCTTTTTAATGCATTGTTGTATTTTATTTTCTAGTATTTTGTTTAGAATTTTTGCATCAGTGTTTATCAGACATACTGGTCTATAGTTTTCTTCTTTGTGTTATCTTTACTAGGCATTGGTATTAGGTCTAATCTTGGCCTTAGAATAAGTTGGGAAGTACTGCCTCTTGTTTAAATTTTTAGAAGAGTTTGAAGAAGATAGAGTGTGCTTCTAGAAACGTTTCTATTTCTTCTAAATGGGTATATCACCCTTCATAGTATTCTTGTATGATCCTTTGTGTTTCTGTGGTATCAGTCATAATTATTCCTCTTTCATTTCTAATTGTTGTCATTTGTGTGTTTTTCTTTTTTTCCCTTGGTGAGCCTACCCAGGAGTTTGTCAATTTTATTAATTTTTTTTGAGGAACCAGCTCTTTTTTGTATTATTCTTTTTTATTATTTTTTGTTCTCTATTTCATTTAGTTCTGCTCTAAGTTTTATTATTTTCATCCTTCTGCTGACTTTGTTGTTGTTATTATTGTTCTTTTTCTCTTTTTTTAAGATGTGATGTTAGGTTGTGTACTTGTGATTTTTCTTGTTTTTTGAATAGTCCTGTAGTGGTATAAGTTTCCCTCTTCTTACTGCTTTCGCTGCACCCCAATAATTTTGATACACTGTGTTTCATCTTGATTATTACTATGCATTTTAAATTTCTTATTTATTTTTTGCTCCAGTGATTTTTTAATAACATGTTGTTTAATTTTCACATACATGTGATTTCTCTGCTTTCTTTTTGTAATTGATCTCCAATTTCAAGGCTTTGTGGTCAGAGAATACATTTTGTACGATTTCAATCTTCTTGAATTTGCTGAGACTAAATTTGTGACCCAGCACATAGTTTGAGAATGTTCCATGTGCACTAGAAAAAGGTGTATAGTCTTGTGTTTTAGGATGAAATGTTCTGTAAACATCAATTATGTCAAATTACTGTAATATGTCATTGAAAACTTATATTTCCTTATGTATTTTGTTTAAATGATCTGTCCATGGTTGTCAATGGGGTGTTTGGGTCCCCTACTATAATTGTGTTTTTATAAAATTCTTCTTTTAAATCTGTTAGTAGTTGCTTTGTAAATTTTGGTGCTTCTTGGTTGGGAGTATATATATATATATATATATATATATATATAGTGTCATGTCTTCTTGTTGTATTATCCCCTTTATCATTATGAAACATTCAACTCTTACTACCTTTTTGACCTTGAAGTATGTTTCATCAGATATAAGTATGGCTACACCTGCTTTTCTCTGGATGCCATTTTCATTTTGAGTCTGTATTTGTCCTTGTGGCTGAGGTGTATCTCTTGGAAGCAGCATAAGGTTGGGTTTTGCTTTTTAATCCAGATTTCTACTCTTTGCCTTTTTATTGGTGATTTCATTTTATTTACATTTAGGGTGATGATTGATATATGAGGATTTCCTATAGCCGTTTTATCTTTTGATTTCTGGCAGCTCATTGCTTCAATTTCTTCTTTGCTTTTTTTCTTTGTCTTTTTTTTGTGCATGTGTGTGTCTCAGTTCAGATTTTTTTTTTGAGTCGTTACCATGAAGTTTATGTAGAAGAAAGTTTCTTATATGAAGGGGTGTCTTTTCTTAAGCAGGCTCTTTATTCCATCCTCTTAAATGTCCAAAAGGACATTTAAACCTTTACTTCCTCCCCTTTTATATTTTTATTGTTTCATTTTTTTTTCTATTTATTTTTACTTTTTGTTTAAGTTTGAATAGCCTCCTTCAGTATTTCTTGAAATGCCAGCCTTGTGCTGGAGAAATCCCTCAGCTGCTGTGTGTCTGGAAAGGTCTTTACTCCTCCTTCATATCTAAAAGATAACTTTGCTACATAGATGATTCTTGGCTGATAATTTCTCTCTTTCGATATTTTGAATACTTGATTCCATTTTCTCCTGGCTTGTACAGTTTCTGTTGAGAAATCTGATGACAGCCAGATGAGATTTTATTTATAGGTTATTGTACGGTATGTGTGTGTGTTTTTTTTTCCTGGATGCCTTGAAGATTCTTTCTTTATGTTGATCTTTGATATATTCAGTATTATGTGTCTTGGAGAAGGTCTGATACAATTTAGATAGTTATGGGTCCCTTTTTCTTCTTGTATTTGAGTTTTTAGTTCTTTTCATAGATTTGGGAAGTTCTCATCTACTACTTGTTTGAGAAAATTCTCTGCACTCATTCTGTCCTCTGTTTACTCCAGAACACCCATTATTCTTATGTTGTTTTTTTGTAATGGAGTCAGAGAGTTCCTGTAGAGATCCTTTATTTGTATTAACTCTCAGGTTTCTCTCATCTTCCTTATGTGACATTTTGATATTTTTGTCTTTGATACCACTAGTTCTTTCCTCCATCTGGTCAGCTCTGCTTTCTTTGCTAGCTTTTTTATTTTTCATCTCTTTTATTGCATTATTTACAGAATTTCTATTTTTTATTGTTTCAATTTCTTTGTTAAAGTATTAATTTTGTTCACAGATTTTTCTTTCTGAGAACGTTTAACTGCTTTTCTGTGCCTAGCTGCCTTTCTTTGATTTCTTTGAGTGCTTTCAGAACTGCCATCTTGAATTCTTTGTCATTTAGCTCGTATATTTTTATATCTTTAAGATGTTTTTCTGGAGATTTCCCGTTTTCTTTCTGAGCACCTTTGTTCACTAGGGTACTCATTATTGTTGGAGTGTTTCTCTTCCTGGGCATAAGGACTTTACCCCTGCTAGAGATAAAGAGGTCTTTCTTTCACTTCCCAGCTGGTGTTGCTACAGTGTCTTACAATATTTTCTCTTGGTTATTCAGTCTTCTCACACTGGGAGATTTCCTGGAAGATGGGCTTCTGTTCTTTGACACCATTGTCTTCATCTTCATGTGCTTCCTCTTTGGGAGCATGTGGTGGGTGATGGTATTCTATGCCTCTGAGATCCAAATGCAAGCAGAAGCAGCTGTGCCTGTGTGCTGCAGTTTTCGTGAGCCTCCACTCTCACCCCTGCCAGTTTCAGTGGTAAGGGTGGGGGCTGGCCTTGCTGGGAAAGGCACAGTTTTTTTGTGACACAGGGTAATGGTAGTTACTCAGTTGTAGCCCACTGTAAGCAGGCACTAGGCAGAGTTGGGAAGCGAGGCAAGCTTTGGAAAGAGTAAGGAGAAGCAACCAGGCTCTGTGTTTATGGTTTCTGCCTGACAGTGAGTGCAGCGTGGATTATGACTGCTGTTTGTCCTGAGATTGCTGCACTAGGTTCTGCACTCAGCTGTAACACAAGCCTGTCCCTATATCTGGAGTACACAGGGCTAGAACAGGTTGTGCCATCAGCTGTTTCTTTCTCTTTTCTCCTGAACCTGTACTTTACCCAGGATTATGCTTTGCTCTGGTCAGCATTTCCACAGCTTCAGGCTCTCAGTGTCTAGCTTGACCAGGGCTGCTTTGTGGTCCAGTCAGCACTGAAGCATCCATTGGCTCCTGGCTTTCAACTTTTCCAGGCCTCACTGTGTTCTGGCTGAGGCACTAACTTGCCCAGGGCTGGGTAGCATGCCTCACTTGGGCCTTATTTAGAACTACACTGAACTCCAGCTGCCCATGCCTCTGCCCTTGTCAGCTCTCTGCTCCAATCCACCTGAAGTCATGCCTCTAGGCCTCCACTTCACTTTCTCTTCTGCCAGACCCTGGGTCACATTCCACAGCCTTGTCTTTGCGTTGCCCCTTTCTTCTCTTCTGCTTGCCTTCCTTTCTCTGACCTTTAGTTATTATTATTATTATTTTTTTTCAATGATAGGGTCAATCCACTAAGGCTGTGTGTTGCTTAGGAATTCCCTTGTTATTTTAGTTGTTCAATGTGTTGTATTTTTCAGGAGAGGTTCCAAGAATCTCTTCTCACACTGCCATCTTGTTGACATCTCTAAAATCTCTTTATTTTCTAACTTCATGAGAGCTAAAGAGGGAACCAGGGGTATGGGGACAGAAACAGAAACCTTCTAATAAAATTGTATTTCTTTTTGTGCATGTTGTTCTTTCATTGCTTAGCTTCCCACACATTTTCCTCACTGACCTTTGACTTTGTGCTTTCCTTTTAATTTCATAATTAATAATAATTGAATTCCTGGGTTTGGTTTGATGCATGATCATCAGTTAATTCTGAATATTAAAGAAGAAAGTTTTTAAAAAAATTATGTGGGGAAGCTGGGATGGCTCAGTGGGTTAAGTGCTCGCTTTGCAGCCCTGGATCCTGAGGATTGAATCCTGGCCCCTGCCCATGTGGACCCATATGCTGAACTGGGGAGTGCCCCCAGTTCAGTTCTTGCTGGGGCCTATGCGGGAGGCTCCAGGCCTAGTTCCTGCCCTGCGCAGCCCTGTGACCACCTGTGGAGTGAAACTATATGGAAAACGAATGCTGTCAACTATGGAGACTGCTCTGGGCCCTCCCCTTCTCTCCTCTGTTTCTCTCTGTCTGTCTGTCTCTCTCTCTGTCAAAAAACAAACACCCCCCCCCACCCAAAACCAAAAAAACAAACATACAAATAAAATTATCTGGACATTGCTGGTGAAGGTGGTAAAATAGGTAAACATTGTGCTTGCTTTCTCTCACAGACACATCAAAATTGCAACTAAACTACAGAACAACCATCATTGAGAATCACTTGAAGCCTAACTAAACAGAAGCCCTAAAATGAAGGATGTACAGAAGAAGCCACCCCAAGACTAGTAGGATGGGCCGAGACATGAGCAAGCTGGTCTCATGCCTGTGTGGTATTTAAAAACCAGAAGGGATATCTCAGCTGCAGAGATCCTCCCAGAAGCATGAGGGGTCCAAGCCTTACAGCAGGCTTCCCAGCCCAGGATTCCAGTGTCAGGGAGACAAGTTTCCATAATGTCTGGCTGTGAAAACTAGCAAAGGTTGTGGCTGAGTGAGCTGGACGGCTGCTGAAGTCCCAGGCATTTGTGTAAGGGCCCAAGCACAAACTTACTGACAAACTCATTCACTCTGAGAATCAGCACTGGGGCAGCAGTTTAAAAGGTACCAGGGACATCTGAGGAGAAACTGAATTGTTTGGCTTCAGGGCAAGGGTGGGAGAGACAGCTTTCTCCCAGGCAGAAGTGCTGGTAGATTGCACTATTTCTTTGTTGAGCCCTACCCCCTCCCATTGTTCTGACACTGGTGGTCTCCATATCTGCATCTCCATAATGCTCCATCCTGGTGAGTGCCTCACACCCTGCCCCACCCAAATTGCAGGCCAATCTAAACCACTGCCAGTGACATTTCCATGCAAATGGCCTGTCTTGGCTCATGCTGGAGTCTTTCCTGAAATCTCTCAATGTTTCAAAAAACCTAACCAAGCAGTTTCTGGCATTGGCATGCCCCGTAACTCTTGCTAAGCAGCCCCAAGCCTGGCAGTAACAGCAGCCAGCCCCGGTTCACAGCTTGGCCTTTCCTAGGCACCTCCAAGCCTAGGGTGGATGGCTGCCAGTTCAGACAAAGAAGGATCCAGTAAGCCCACTTCTGGGTATTTACATGTAAAACCCAAAATGCTACATCCAAGGAATGTGGGCATCCAAACGTTCATTGCACTATTATTCACAGTAGCCAAGATAAAAAGGCAACCCGGGTGTCTCTGAATGGATGAATAGATAAAGAGATGCTACATATGTACAATGGAATATTATTTCATAAGTTATATAAATGTCTAATCACTATGAACTGATATATTATCAATTGTAATTAAAAAATAAATCAATAATTAAAAATCTTAAATTCTAAAAAGACTATAATTAATTAATTAATTAATATATTTAAAATATTGATTTTTATTGTTTTTGATAGAGAGACAGAGACAGAGAGAGACAGAGAGAAGGGTGCAGAGCAGTCTCCATAGTTGTATGTCACTAGTTTTCAATATAGCTTCACTCCACAGGTGGGTGTGGGGCTGCATAGGGCCCAACCAGGAAGAGGCTCAGGGCTGTGCAAGGCAGTCACCCGGCCAGAGGTTTCCTGCATGGGAGGAATGCCCCCACTATGGGCCTCCTACCTGGGAAGCATGCCTGGGGCAGGAGCCAAACCGGGGGCCTCCCACATAGAAAGCTAGCCCCAACAAGAACCGAACTGGGGGCATAACCCAGTTCAGTGTATGGGTCCACACAGGTTGTGGCTGGCTGGGGCCTGGATACAGCCCTTGGCACACAGGGCTGCACGATGAGAGCTCAACCACTGAGTTATCCTGGCTTCCCCCAAGACGATAATTTATTTATATAGACTTTTAGGTTTTCTTTCTTTTTTTTTTTTTTAAGGAAAAATGAGCAAGTGTGACTCCCTGCTCCCTTTGCTCTCTCCTCTGCTTCCTCCCACTATTTCCAGAAGGCTGCCATCTGTCCCAGACAGAAGAAATGGTTATTTTTTTCCAAGAACATATTTTCTGCCTTTATTTCATCTCTGAAAATCAAATGCTGGAGTGTTGGTGGTGTTACAGGTGGTATCAGTGGTGTCACAGGTAGTCACCCCCACATCCCTCCCCCAACTGTGAGATTTTTATTTTTCATTTAGAGTCAAATCATTGAAAGAATTAGGAAGGATTATATTGTCAGAAGTAGCAGGAAGGAAGGCAACACGTGTCTTATTAAGCAGCCTTCGTAGAGCCTCCAGGTGCAGGCTGATTTCCCTGTGAGGGATAGAAAGAAAGTCCCTGACATTTTCCACAGGACCCTGGATCCTGGACAGCTCTGGTATCTGTCTGTGCTCTTGTCCCGCGTGGCCACGGTGTCAGCATTATTGACATGTGCTATGATTCATGTACCGCCTGAGCCTTCCAGCATTTCTAGAGGTACACAACGGGGGGATGGAGGTGAGGCTGTTGCGAACAGGGTAGCCCTCAGTCCTGAGGATAATGTCACATCGTGTCCAGCTGGAGGAACTGACAGGATTCTGGGCATCACAGCAGTTGCCTAACAGCAGCTGCTTAGCAGCTGCTTAATAGCAGCTGCTGTAAGGAATGAGGTGGGGGGAGGGGGGTTCTTTCTCAAGCTTGGTGTGTTATTAATTATCACCCAAATATGCGTATTCTCAACCCTGTGCTTCTTTTAGGATATCCTTTTCTTCCCCTAGCTCATGTGAACCCTGCCTTCATGGTTCAGCTCCAAGCCGCCTCATCGCAGGACACAGCAGTCTCTCTTTTATTGCTCCTCTGTTTATCCAGCACATTTGTCAGTGATGACAAGTTCTGTTGGATTCTGACCTGGAAAGGTATGCAGATACTATTTTGGGTCAGCCTCTTCTTTTACAGAAGTGGGAATCAAGAGCCAGACAGATGAAATGCTACCATGTTAAAAAGTACACAGCTGGATAGTGACAGAATAAGAAGTATCATGTAGACTTTCCATAACCCAGGGAGATTTCTTTCATTAGGCCATTGTAAGCAATACTAAAAGTGCTAAGGTTTTTGAATGATACAAGGTCATTATAGGCAGGGAATAGTACCATCTGTGTCTAGATTGTGTGGCTGTCTTGGGGACATTAAATTATATTATACTTTAGATACATTAAAGTTACATTCTTTTATATCTGTACCTTTATTTTTATCAATGATTGTAATCTTTGTGACAGCTACCCATCATTGACATAGTTGTAAAAATATTGAACACCCATTATATATAAAGAAGGGGCTAGATGGTAAGTATACCACAATAAAAAAGAAAAATAACAATAAAATTCTTTCCATTTTTGAGTTTAATAAGTGTAAATTTAGAGCTGTGATAAATGCTAGGAAATAGAGGTATGGGTTAGTGAGAGCAGGTGAATGAAAGGGGTTCAACCAAGAAGAGATCCTAACAGGTTTCCTTCAGGAAGTAATACCTGAGCTGAGATTTGCAGGATGGAGAGGTGAGGAGGAAGGGCAGAGGGAAGGGGTGAACAGAAATCCAGAGAGGCTAGAGAATAAAGAGGAAAGGGTAACCATCTGCAGAGGCAGATGGGCCAGACCAGGCCAGGTCTTGCAAGTTGTTTAAAAATTTTGGTCCTTTTAATTTTTAAAATAACTCTTTTGAACAAGGATGCTGCCAACCAGGCCAAGTTCCCACATATTCCCCTCATTTAATTTACCCATTTACTTGAATCTATTCCCAAATATTCTGCCTCTTGTCCTTTTACAATAGATTGTCTCTCTTTTCCCAGCTAAGAGCAACTTCTCCCCTTGTGCCTTGCATCCAGTTCCCTCTTTTCTACTCTCGCTGCTAAAGTTGTTATTTGCCCCATCATTGTTTTTCCATACCCATGGTATTATTTCCATTAGCATTCAAGCATAATGCAATACTTCCCCTTATTAAAATCAAAACCCTTTCTTGACCCATATCCCCTTACAGCCACCCCATTATTCAATTTCTTGTGTCTTTATTGAAAAAGCGATTATTTGACAGAGTTAGAGTCCTTGCTGTGGGTTTCTTACCTCCTACATGTTATAAATTTTACTCCTTTTTAAACTCACTCCAATGAGGTTTGATGTCTAGTACTCCACTGAAACTGCTTTGGTTTAGATTATAGATGACTTCCATGTTGGCAATTTCAACTAAATTCATAGTTTTTATTTCGTTTGACTTGTCCTTCTGAAACACATTGTTTGCTTGGCTCTGGGAATTACCTCCCTTTTGGTTCTCCTCCCAACCTACCTAGCTGCTTCTTTTTAGTCTCCTTTTCACCTGCTCGACCTCTATGTATTGGAGTGCCCAAAGTCTGGGTTCTTGTAACTCTTCTTTTCTCTACTACATTCACTCCCCAAATCATCTCATTTAGTCCCTTAGCCTTGAGTAACATCTAAATATTGGTATTTCATGTGATTTTATATACAGTCCTGGTTTTTTTAAACTCCAGATTTGAAATAAATTTGATTCATTTGCCTACTTGATGAATCTACTTGTCCAAAATTGATTTCACTACCCCTCAACAAATATACTTCACTTGTAACTTTCCCCATCTCAATAAATGGCATGTCTCAGTTTTTAGACCAAATAATGCTTGACTCTTTCTTCTCTTTTCCCCATATCCTATGTATATCATCTACCATTAAATATTGTTGACTTTTCTTTTGAAATATATCACATAATTTGGTAACTTTTTACTATATTTTCTTACCTTTATCCAAGAAGTTACTCTGTCCTTCCTGGAATATTTGCTTCTATTTGGCTCCCAAACAGCAGAAACCACAATTTTTTTCAACAAATGGAAAAGTATGCCATTTCTCTACTCAAAGGTGCTCCATCTCTTTTTCCATAAAGTGTAATCCAGACTCCTTACTATGTTTTATGAGCCACTATGTAAGATGGCCCCCACTACTCTCTGACCTAATCTCTACTGTTCTCCAGCATGCTCACAACACTCCAGCCACATTTGTGTTTTTGTTTATTTTTCTTCTTAGAACATGTTATCATGAATGTCCCAGCCTCAAGATCTTTGTGTAAAATTATTTCTCTACTAAGAATATTCTTTCCCAAATATCTATGAGGTTAGCTGTCTTAATTCCTTTAGGTCTTTGCTCACATGTCTTATATAACAGCATTAAATTCTTCTAATCTGGCACTGTCTAACCCCCTTATCTTACTTTTATTTCATACTTACTATACTCAACATATATATTTCTATGTTTTATTAGTTTATGATATATCTCCCTCCTCTGCCCTCCCACACAATTGAAATGCTAGAAGTCAGAGATTTTGTCAATTTTGTTTACTGATATCCCAGGGCCTAGAATAGTAGAGAATCATCTAGTAAGGGATATGCACAGTGGGATGTTAGAGTTGGAAATGCTTGTCTCCAGATTTCTTTATTCTCTGTAAGATAGATGATATTGTCATCTTCTCAGTGTGTTAGGGTAAATGGAGTAAAGTGAGGGTAAGAGTTTGAGTAAATTGAAGGTGGCTCATAGTAGCCACAGAAGAGAGTAGATGGGTGAGGAAGTTAGTGATCATGAATTTATAAAAAACACTAATCTATTCTATTATTTCTGGCATCATTCAACTGTTCTTATAAAAGTGTACAGAAAATGAAGATAAGGGAATGATGGAGAAAATAATCATTGGTGATAAAGACATCAAGAGTTGAGACACTGGGTGATATGTTATCCACATGCATAGGCAAGTCATCCAGAGTCATGTCAAGACTCGTATGCAGAGAGATACTGAGTTTATAAACTAGCTAGGCTAGACCACAATGAAAAACCTGTGTTTGAAGTTGGCTAGCATGATGCCTTGGATATGGCTAAAGTTGCTTTTACTTATGATTTCTTTTGAATCAGCAAGGCATATAGGTGGGGGTTGGAGGGGATGGGCAAAAACAAAATAGGACTTATCTTCTAGAGGGTTGGCCTATTGTAGTACAGGCTTTCCTCAAAGGTGAGCATTCTAGGAACCCATCTGCATCATTGTACCAGCTGGCATTGTTGTGAGAGGCTGCTCTTGGCTTCAGTGATTTTTTTTTGAGATTGTTTGAACGCACTAACCCATTTCGTGATGGGTGATTTACACAATGTGTGGCATGGCAACCCACCTACTCACACTGTGGTGATTGTTCAGCAGTTTTTGTCCCAAAATAGCATGATCCCCATGGCCCACCCTGCCTATTCACCTGAGTTCACTTTGAGCAACTAGTTTTGCTTCTGTAGATGGAAAAAAATCTCAAAAAGAAACATTTAGCCAATGTAGGGCAGGTGAAAAAAAAATTTCAAAAGCACTAAAATATATCAAAATTGACAAGTTCAAAAACTGTTCAGAGCCATGGAAAAAGGATCTTGATAGGTATATTGCATCAGATGGAGAATACTTTGAAGGTGACTAAAGTTTAAACGTGTAGGAGTAAATACATGTTTTTATAGATAAATTCCATTATGGGGGAAGTCCCCACTTTTACATGAAATTGAAGGTATAAATGAGAGACTGAGAAATGATGAAACTGAAATCATGTCTCTGGTCTCCTTGATTTCTCATGGAGGAATGGGAGAAGTACGGCAAACCCGCCCCAACCTGTTCTAAGTGAAGATCTGCCTCGCCAGAAGTCAGACTTAACTGCTTTTTATATTGGCATCTTAGCACTATTTAATTAAATCATGCTATATTTCTCTGCTTTGTGTTTCTCATTAGGCTTCAGCAAGCCTGTGGATAACAGTAGTAAGGAATATAAATGGATCGTATAAGTGAATGTCTTATACTTCAAAGGAGAAGAAATAATTGTTTGGAAAGACGAAGGGGAAAAAAGATAACTCATACCTGGGACATGAAAGAGAAAATAGCTATCTAGACAAGAAAAAGTCTTACTACCTTCATTAAAAGCTAGGTTATGGTGAATAGTAGGTAGAGGGAGTTCTCTGGGAGGTTGTTGAGGAGATGAAAAATGTACTGTATGAGGAGATAATAATAGTGTTTGTGTTTAAGAGTCTACATTTCTGGAATCACCTTGCTTGATTCAAATTTTTATTCTACCATTTGGTATGTGTATGACCTTGTGTACTTTATTAACTTCTTTGGTGGCAGTTCCTGAGGACACAGTGAGAGGGCCTGGAAAGTAAAGAGGAGTAAAAAACCAAATGAAGTCAAATTCTGACCATTACTGGGATGGTGGTATACTTCAAAATGGCCAGGTGGTTTCTGCTCTGGCCACTGAGTGGTTAAAATAGTGGCAAGTGGCCTTGTGAATTTGGTCTCAACAGTCTTTTTTAGAAGGGTGGTCACTGGGTGTGATGTCTGGAGGACTTAGTGCATAAGTCCTTAGATTGTATCTATTCTTGCAGCTGTGATCTAAATATATAGAACAATCAGAGAGAGAAAGAGATGTATGGGTCAAGGGAGACAGCTCTAATGATAAAGAAGCCTAGTGATTGAGAAGAAGGAAATAAGGGATTGACTGTATGTATTTATTACATAAGATTGTGCTCAAGATAGCTCTGAACAAACATATGGAACCTTTTACAACTACCTAGATTTAAAGGTTATTTTGCTAGAATTTGTCACAAAGTGTTAACGTATCCTACTCAAAAATTTAAAATGCAGGTAATCTCATGCTCTTTTATTTTTCTCATTACTGATGGGGAAAAAAATAATCTCAATTTATTGTTTTGTATTATAATATGAAGAGTGATATTTAAATTCACAGCAATTAAGTTTTCTATTTTCAGGTAGTATTATAGAAAATTTTTTTTTTTTGGAGATTTTTCTACAAAAGATTTTATAAAACCATGTTGCAACACTTTTCACAAAGGTCATGAAACACACTTCTTAAACTTTGTCCACATATGGGATGGAGTTATGTAGAGGGATGGAGTCTTCCTGCTTTAATACAATAGGTATTGAGATTGCCCTTCAGAATACAGAGTTTTTCTGGTTCAGCAACCTTGCTATTATATTAGACATAAGTCAAAACTATGGCATTCACAAAAGAAAAATACCTAGACACACTAAAAATGGGTTCATTGGGATAGTATTTTTCATAATTGTGTCATCTTTGCACATTGACAGGTTACATGTGGTAACTATGATAAAAAATAATTGACCTTTGTACTGACGTTTGGAATTTGCATGTGTTAAATTCTATCTGATCCCCAGAAAACCTTATGAGTTAGGTAGGATTATCTTCTTAATTTGAGGGCAATCTGAATCATTTACTTCAAACAACATCCATAGATCACATTGCTAAATGAATAATGAAGTGGGAATTTCAATTTATCTTTTAGTTTCAACTTATTTTGTTACATGGTTTCTCTTGAAATATCAGAGATTAATTGGGTATAATTTTAGCATTAAGTGTAATATTTTTGAAATTGCTTTGATATGATGCTATGAATAGTATGTTAAATATTCAATGATTCATTCGCTACTCTGCAAAGTAATAGAACATTTGATCCATTATTACATATGTGCTCAAGTCAGCTTTGTGATAGAAGAGTCATTAATATGTTAGGCTGTGTTGTACAAGCAATTGGCCTTTGAATATTTCCTTTTGCCCAAGGGCTGGGAAGTAAAAAGCAACAAGAGGATTTGGGTGCCTATGGAAATTATTTATCTGAGACAGGGCTGTTGCCCAGCTTATTAGGTAAATCAATGTTCTCATTAACATTTGGGGACAGGTTCAACATGCTTATTAAGTCAACAAGGACTTTTATTTCCTTCATATTTGGATGAATAAAGACATCGACATCTGGTTGCTTTCAGCAAAGTTACTCATAAAACATAATTTGGTCATTTAAAAAGATAGACTAGGTGAAGGAACAAAATATTATAGTGCTTAACACACACACATACAGATGCACACACATACACATACTGTAACACCTTCCCATATAACTAAATTCCCATATATCACCCTTTACAGTACAAATAACCCCATCCAACCAATATATGTAATACTGTATCCAATGTAATACTCTATCAGTCCCTGTGCATAAACAGACATGTTTGGACACAGACACACAACTACACACACTTCCACAGTGCACTCATATTTTCAACAGATTCATAACCCCTAACACTCATTCAGTTCCACCTGTTAATGTTGGATTGCAATTCTTGGGATATGTATCCCAACAATTCCCACACACATTACATCTGCCCTCACATATAACATATTTAACTAACATAAAGAGCTAAAACATGCTCCTGTCTCCCTCCCCCACACACTGATACAGCATGGTTTTAAATTCTTGTGTCTGTGAATTGTCCTCTGCTTAGAAGCTGCTGATGCTTGCTAATGCATTTCGTGTAACTGTTTTTCTATTTTGTAAGCACAAATCTCTCTTGATCCCTGTTAATCTAGAGAGTGCTGTTATCAGGTAAGAAGAAGAAAAAGAATAATTAATGAGTCTCCTCTATTTTTCATTCATGAGGTTAGTCCATCTTCACAGGCTAATAGATTAAGTGGTGGAGCTTAGAAGAGTCATGGAGAAGAGGGACACCGAAGTGTTTGTTCTGTGTTGTGTATTAGAAAGCAAAATTTTCTTTAGTGAAGGTTTCTTTTTAAAATTTGTTTTTGATGACTTCAATAGAAGGTATGTAACCTATGTGTAAGGTATGCACATAGCAATAACTCACCATTCTACTTAAGTTCTATAACAACCAAAACTAATATTTTGTTTTATCAATCCATCTATTTTTTTAACTCCTTTGATAGAACTTCAGAAAATTTAAACTCTGATCACATACCCACTCCCAACATGGTTTTTTTTTAAGATTTATTTTATTGATTTTTGACAGATAGAGAGAGACAGAGAGAAGGGGGAGGGCCCAGAGCAGTCTCCATAGTTGACATTAGTTCTCCATATAGTTTCACTCCACAGGTGGGCACGGGGCTGTGCAGGGCAGGAACTGGGTTGGTAGCCTCCTGCATAGGCTCCGGCAAGAACTGAACTGAGGGCACTCCCCAGTTCAACATATGGGTCCGAATGGGCTAGGGCTGGGATTTGATCCTCTGTCCCCAGGCTTCAAAGTGAGCACTTAACCCACTGAGCCATTCCAGCTTTCCCCCAACTTGTTATTTTTGTTTAGTATTTTATTTCTGTCCTTTTAAGTCCCCAAATTTGATATTATTATTTTTTATAAGGTAGCTTGATTAGATTCATTTTCATGTTAACTATATTTTTGCTCATCATTTTTTTCTTATCTCTCTGATAACTTTTTTGTTGTTTGAAAGTTTTTTGTTTGTTTTGTTTTGTTTTTTATTGGAAGTCTGGGTATGCAATTTTAGTTTAGTGATTTTATCTCAACCTTTTAAAGACATTTTATTGTTCTCTGGCTTCTGTTGTTGAGAAGTCAACTGCCAGTTTTGTAAGATCTTTCTTTTTTCCCCTTGTTATTTAAATGTCTTCTCTTTGGTCTTGAGATTCTGTTTTCTCTACAGTGGATCTGGGTATATATATATATATTTATTCTGCTTGGGATACATTATGTTTCTTGCTAATCAACAGTTATTATCTCTTCCAATATGATTTCTTATTCATTTTCTCCTTTTGGGGAAATTTGTCTAGTTGGCTGTAGGACCATCTCATTCTGTTTTCTATGTCTTAATTTCTTATTCCTATTTCCCATCTCTTTTTCTGTGTTGTGTGTTTGAGTAGTTCTTTTCTTGTATTAATTTCTCTTCATTGTTTACAATCTGATATTTAACACAAATTTTGATTGGTTAGACAGCTTTTTAAAAAATTATTTCTAGAAGATATTACAAACATGACTGGCTATTCTAATATTTTCTTAAATTTTCCTCATTTTTATGATTTTACTTTGTAATTCATTAAGTTACATTTTTAATTGCATAATAGTCTATTATTTGATCATTTCAGAATTCAAAATCCTTACAGATCTAAGTTTGTTGTTTCAGTGAGTGTCATACATGATAATTTGTTATTTTTTTGTCTGTTTTGTAATTTTTGATTACACTGAATTTGACTTTAATTTCTGAAAATCCTGTAGGCCTAAATGGCATGATTTCCTTCTGAGATGATTTGTGTTGGCATCTCTTAAGAGTTTCACAATCTGGTATTATATGGGCTTCCTTTGAGGGTCTCTAGCTTTACTTTGAGTACGAGGCTCAGTACCTCCACTTTGCTGCTGTCACAAGATATGATATTTAGGGGAAGCCGGGATGGCTCAGTGGGTTAAATGCTCACTTTGCAGCGCCAGGGACCAAGGATCGAATCCCGGCCCCGGCCCGTGCGGAACCATATGCTGAACTGGGAGCTCCCCCAATTCAGTTCTCTCTCTGTCTCTGTATCTCTCTCTCTCTCTCTCTCTCTCTCTCTCTCTCTCTCTCTCTCTCTCTCTCTCTCTGTCAAAAATAAATAAATAAATAAAAATATATTAAAAAAAAAAAAGACATGATCTCTAGATTTCAGTGTTGTCATTTACGTTTGTTCTTAGGGCAAGCCTGCCTTTAAATTTGTTGACTACAGGAAACTCTCAGTGAACTGGCACTGATCGGGGTCAGTAGATGATGGATAAATGTGGTCTCTGGTTGCTTGAGAGTTTACTATTAAAAAATACACCAAGAATTAGGTTGGTGCAAAAACAGTTGCGGTTTAGGGCTGTGAATTTTAAGTCATTATGTAATAACTAGGCTCAAACACCTCTTTGTTAATCAAAATAGGAACTATTACAATCAATACATTTTGCCAAAAAGAAATAAGTTTGTGTATTCCTGCAACATAAAAAGTGTTTGCTTAGGGATGTGACATACTCTTGGAAAGCATTTTCTGCATCCTGCTGGTTGTGGAAGTGTTTTCCCTGCAAAAAGTTGTCAAGATGCTCAAAGAAGTGGTAGTTGGTTGGCAAGAGATCAGGTAAATATGGTGGATGAGGCAAAACTTCATAGCCCAATTTGTTCAACTTCTGAAGTGTTGGTTCTGCAACGTGCAGTCGGGCATTGTTGTGGAGAAGAATTGGGCCCTTTCTGTTGACCAATGACGGCTGCAGGCCTTGCAGTGTTTGGTGCATCTCATCGATGTGCTGAGCATAATGCTCAGATGGGATGGTCTCACAGGGCTTCAGAAAGCCATAGTGGAACAGACCAGCAGACCACCAAACAGTGACCCTGACCTTGTTTTGGTGCAAGTTTGGCTTTGGGCGGTGCTTTGCAGCTTCTTCTCAGTCCAGCCACTGAGCTGGTCATTGCTGGTTGTCATATAAAACCCACTTTGCATTGCACATCACAATCTGATCCAGAAATGGTTTATTATTGTTGCCTAGAATAAGAGAAGATAGCACTTCAAAATGATGACTGTTTGGATTTTTGTTTCATTCATGGGGCACCCACTATTGAGCTTTTTCACTTTTCTGGTTTGCTTCAAATGCTGAACAACCATAGAATGGCTGACATTGAGTTATTGGGCAACTTTTTGTGTAGTTGTAAGAGAATCAGCTTCGAAGATTACTCTCAGGTGGTCATTGTCAACTTCCAATAGCAGTCCACTATGCTCCTCTTGCCTCCTTTCCAAAATTTCTTGAACCTAAACCACACTATACTGTCATTAGCAGTTTCTGGGTCAAATGTGTTGATATTACAAGTTGTCTCCACTGCATTATGACCAATTTTGAACTTGAGTAAGGAAATTGCTCAAATTTGCTTTTTGTCTAACATCATTTCCATAGTATAAAATAAATATAAAATAAACAAATCATTAGCAAAAATATAAAGTAAGAAATGTGCATTAAAATAATGTGTACCATAACTACATTTAAGAATGTATTCTAATATTAAATAGCAAATTTCAACAATGCAAATACTGCAATTACATTTGCACCAACCTAGTAGTTCTTTTTCCTTCTAAGCAGAGATAAAATAATTTGTATTATTTAAATCTCCAAAACATCAGAAGGCCCATTTATTTCTCCAGTCCAAAAGAGAGCAATATATAAGATGCATGAATATGCCATGGTCCAACTTTGTCCCTTTGTGAACTATAACTAGAAAAGATCAATGACAATAGAATAGCCTTGCTCTGCAAACTGTCTGATAGTTATACTGGTGCTATGAGGTACAGTCATTACGTTTCACACATACAGAAGGTTCATTTCTATAATCCTTCTCAAAAAAAGGTCAGAGGTAACTGAATGTCCCTTGTTTTTCAACTTCAGATAGGTGGGAGCTGGAGGACTTCCTTTGTCAGAGAAAGCATTACACTTCAGTTCAGAGAAGAAAGTAATTTATTGTTTCAAGAGACAGTCCCACATAAAATGTACCTAGCAGCCCCAGGTCGAGATGGAGGTTCACATTCATATGAAACAGCAAGAATGAACATAAAATGAGGTAACACAAAGAAAAAATATGACTAAACTGCAAATATTAAGCATGTGACCCCAAACAAGAGAATAAAAATATAATAAAATAATTAAAATCATGTGTAATATGGCTTTCTCTCATGCATTCTCCTCACCCCAAAGAAATCAAGGAGATTAATAAGTGCCCTATGCATATCCACAAAGGTGAATGCATTCCCTTGAGTGGGAAAAAAGAAGTCTCACAGTCTCAGAATTTACCAAAGAGCTAGTAGGTGTGTTTGTTTCAGTTAAGCTGTGGCTCTACTGGACCTCTGTGCCTGGCACCAGAAGAAAGTCTATAATAAATTGAATAATTAAAGAAATGGCTAAACCCAGTTCTGTATTTATTTCTAACCTAACAAACCTCTCTGAAAACACATTGTTCCCTTTCTTTGAAACTTAGTGCAAGTAGTGATTCCTTGGGAGGTATCACATCCTTTTGTTCCCTTCCATAGCCCTCAATCCCTCTGACACTTATAAAAATGAGGGATAATGACAGTTTACATTATCTGTAATAATTAAAAGCAAAGTCAACTGGAAATTCAGAATCTCAAATTCTATTTACACTTATATTTTGGAGAATAGTCATTTGTAGTGCAAAATACAAGGTTTAGCACATGAAAGAGTGGCTCAACACAAATCTTCACCAGGAAATGCAGGATGAGATAGAAGGTCACATATATAGTCACCCTTCTGTATCAATGGGTTCTAGGTCTGTAAATTCAACCAACCTTGAATCAAAAATATTCCAGAAGAACAAAAAGTTATGTTGTTGAAGTGAACTACATATTTAGGCCTATGATGATTGCATCTGAACTAAATAGGTACAGACTTATTTTTCTTGTCATTATTTCTTGAACAATAAAGTATAAAATTATTTACTTAGCATTTATATTGTATTAGATAATATAAATAATCTAGAGGTAATTTAAAGTATACAGGAGGTTATGTATAAGTTTTATGAAAATACTATGCTATTTTATATAAATGACTTGAGTCTTCATGAATTTTGTTATCTGTACGGGGATCCTAGAAACAATTTCCCATGTATATGGGGTGACAACTGTAGTTGTAGAAATGCAAATTTTGTTTTCATTTACTTACAGGCACTAATACCTTTAATGAAAGTCTAAGAACTTAAACTAGTTATTTAATATTTAAAGGTACATTTATTTAACATTTACTTAGTTCATTTACTTATATTTTTCAACACCTATTTTACTTAATACTGTGTACATTCAAAACATACAAAGATAAAGAAGACCCAATCTAAGGATTCACAATGTAAATGGTTTCAATACAACATAGAATGAACTCATTCAATAAAGATGGTTTGGGTATCGATGATTTGCCAAGCACTATGTCAAGTACCAGGGTGGTGGGACTAATGTAAAACATTACTGAACTCAGGGAGTGTACCAAATAGCCTAGGAACTCTTAATTCATGCATAGAGAGATACAAAGTACAGTTTGGCTGAATTAAGGGCTGGCAGAAGATTAGTTCTTGGGAGAGGTCGGAGAAGCCTTTATTCAACAAGTTAGAATACTACTATAATAACAAAAGTATTACTATAAAACCACCTACATCTCCAATTAATAAGCATTTGCTCTTCCTTCCTGCAAGCATAAACCAGTTTTCAGTCTTCAGCGGTGATGACTATATCTTTGTTGGCTGCATATTCTTCAATATGCCTGGCCTATTTCCTGCATCAGTCTCTCAGCTCTCATGGTCATGACCCTGAAATTTATCAAAGCCTTGTTATAAGCAGAGATCCTACTGGGAAATTTTCAATATCAGTAGAGTGAACAGATTATTAATTAAAATCAGAGTTTGCAAATCCATTTTTGGCAGAGACACAGACTACATAATCCAGAGAACTATTGTAGTAAAACAACTATATACCAAATAAAATATTCTTTTTAATAATTGCTAGGCCTCCACAGAGAAATGGAAACCATGAGGGCCCTTACCCTTCCACCAAAGTTGAAAGTGGATTTTAAAGTATACTCTCCATTAACCAGAACTCCTTAAAGTGTACTCCCCATTAACCAGAACTCAAGCAACTGGCAAAAATACATACATAAATAAATAAGTAAATTAAATAAAAAAATAATAGTAATACTTTAAATAAAAATTCAATTAAAATTCATTCCTAGCAGCGATGTTGGTTTGAACTTAGTGCACTGTGCACTGCACTGTGAGTAAACCCGAGCTTCACACACCACATAGTTCTCTCTCACTATGACAATCCACCATGTATAAACATGCTGGTTGGTTGGGAATCTATTATTGTTCAAATTTGTGTTCTCGCCCAACCCCAAGTATGCAAAAACAGGTTCCAAGTAAGCGTGAATGCATAGTTCTTATCCTTAAGCAGAAGATGGAAATAGGCAAGAAGTTTTAGAAAGGTGAGAGTCATGCAGTGCTCACAAAGGAATTTAAAGCCTGTTCATCATGATCTATGGCATTAAGGTTCAGTCTCAGAAGATAAAGACATTTTATTTTAAGTTGGAGAGTGACAAGAGGGGAAAGGCATCATACTTTTTATACACCAAAAAGGGAAGTGCTTGACCAGGCCCTATATGAGTGGTTTTCTCTGAAAATGTCTGAGGTGGTTGTATTTCTGGACCCATGTTGTAAGAAAAAGTGACAGAATTTCATACAAATGAACACTGAAGGTCAGTATTTATTTCAAGTGGCTGGCTTACCCAATTCAAGGTTTGTCATGGCATTGTAAACTGGACTTGTCAGGTGAGCAGAAATTGACTGATTTCAAGGCTGCAGCTTTATTTTATGATATGTTTAGTGATTTGGGTGCAGAAAATGGCTTGATTCCTGGGCAGATTTATAATGCAGATGAAACTGGATTAATGTGGAAGTGTCTGCTGAAATCTACTTTGACTGGTGGTGATGAGAATGTAGCTCATGGGTTCAAGCTAAATAAAGAGCATATGACTGCTCATTTGTGCAAATGCATTGGGAAATCATAAGGTAAAATTGTGTGTGGTCAGCAAATTTGCTAAACCAAGGTGCCTTAAAGACATAACTAACCTTTCTATAGATTATCGTGCACAAAGTAACATTTGGATGGACACAGAGATTTTTATCCAGTGATTTTATTATTTGTCCCCAGTGTTAAAGAAAATTTATGAAAGAAAGAAATACCAGAGAATAGTAAAGTTTTGTTGGTCTTGGATAACTGTCATGCACATCTTCCTACAGAAGACCTTGTTAATGGTAATATTTTTGTATGTTACCTTTCAGTTAATGGAAGTCTGATTCAAACAATGGATCAGGAGGTAATACGGAATGTAAAAATATTTTATAGGCATGACTTCATGAGAAAAATGACTCATTTTGATGGGAAAAATTTTCTGTACTTTCAGAAAAAAATGTAATCTCAAAGATGCTATCTACACTGTCAGTTGTGCTTGGGGTTCTGTGAGAAATAAAACTTTGCAAAAATGTTGGAAAAAGATGTAGGCAGCTGTGATGTCTGTGGAATCCTCCTCCTCTTCTGTCCACTTTGAGTGGTTTCCAGTCAATAGTGCAGTTGCCAGTAGCACAGTTTGTGATGACATCTGTGAGTTACTTGACTATGCTAATGACAAAATGTATTTGTCTCAAGATAAACTCAACTATGGGCTTGCTGTAGATCAAGCTATTCTAGTAACTCATACACTTAATACAGAAGACATCATAGATGTTGTTGTGAATCATAAAAAAGTGAATGTTGCAGAGAAGGAAGAAAGTGATGACAATGGGGTGGAAAAAGTATCCCGGCAGAGAGCTACTGCAGCATTTGAAATTGTAATAGCTTTTGCAGAACAGCAACCCTCTTCACTTCTCATCATGTTATACAGCTGCACAGTATGCAAAGCCTGATTTTGCATGAGAGGTGAAGGGCATCAAAGCAAGCTAACATTTATTCATTTTTTAAGAAAACTGCACACAAGTTTGTAAGCACAGCATCATCTACTGATGTAGATCCAAAATCATCTATATCCACTTCTCCTGATTCTGTCCTGGCTATGTCATCAGATCCTGATGATCCTGATGTGATGTCTACCCAGTAAATTCTGTACCTACACTTTAGCAGTTTTAAATGTGTATGTATGTGTGTTTTTCTAAGTTACCTTAAATTAAAAATTATGTTGGTGAAGTTTATTAAGATGAAAAGTTTTTTACTAAAATTGTACTCTGCATTCACAAAGCTCTCTTAATTTGCTTTTAATTACTGTATTTCAATATTAATATCAAGAAAATACAAAACTTATGGTATGTTATAATATAGTATGCAGTATACTATTATATGTTATCCTGCATTTAGTGTGTATACTATGATATATTATAATATAGTATGCAGTATACTATTATACGCTATCCTGCATTTGTAACTGTCTTGATACTGGCATTTGCTTCCCAGACTGACTCAGTATCTATTTCAGAAAAATTTAGAGAATCATCTCTATTTTTTAAATTATGCTAGGCACTGTGAGAAAGGCAAGAGAGGCTTACAATATCATCTTTATACTCTGAAGCAGAGAAGAAACAGATAAAACTAAAAAGTGGTGTGTGCCAAAAGCTAGAAATTTTGAAGCATTTTCTTTGGTTCATGTTGTAAAGAGTGCATCTATTCTAGAAGAAAAACTGACCTTGACAGTAATCTTTCAAATGCTTTCTGATTTTAAAGAGGAAATCATATGGTTGAGCCAAGAAAGCTATTTCATAAGTAAACAAAGACTGCTTTAATTAAAGTCATTATAACTTATAACAGTCTGGTTTGCTTTTGATAGAACCCCAGAATATCTTGGAGCAACATACTGAGGTTTCAAGTAAGAGCTTTCTATAACCATGAAGACAGGTTATTTTTGTAAAAAAAAAAAAAAAGAAAATTGTAAAATATAGAAAAAAGCTAATAAAAATCACATGAAATTATACTATCCGGAGATAAAAATTAACTTTTTCCCCCCATATTTACTCTAACCACAAATAAATAGTGGTGACTAAAATTTATATTTCATTGTTTATTTTGGTCTATCTTATTCTATTATCTTTTTAGGAAACACCAGTTATTTGTATTTTATATAACTTTTTATTTTCTTACATATCTTTAATACTCTCGTCACACTTTTTTCTTTTGGGCATCTAATTCATTTTAAATTTCTGTAATGATATTATTTTTCTCCTCAAATTTTCTTCTTAGTTGTTCATATGCCTTTTTACCCATTCTTTTGTCTAACCTTTTAAAAAATATCTTAATTCTCTTTAATTTTAAATTACTCATTTGCTTAAGATATTCTTTTCTTTGCAGAAAATGGTTTTTGCATGCACTTTCTTGTTGTTTCTTTTCTGTATTTGTCTCACATTTTTTCTAGATTCAATTTTTATTTAAAAAAAATTGTTTTTGTTTCGCCTGCCTGTAATTTTTTTTCCCAGTAGAATTTTTTGTTTGCTCATTTGCTAGTGTTATACCCCATTCAAGACATTTATTTATTTATTTTATTTTTTTCCAACAGAGAGAGAGAGAGAGAGAGAGAGAGAGAGAGAGAGAGAGAGAGAGAGAGAGAG
>PVKE010020641.1:0-27298 GCA_004027555.1 Craseonycteris thonglongyai | reverse complement strand
ATGGGGGAGAGTGGGAGGGGGAGAGAGAGAGAGAAAGAGAGAAAGAGAGAATGAACGACAGGATACAACTTTAGTAGCAAACTCTGAACTCAGCTAATTTAACATCATCCCCAGAAGGAAGGACAAACCAAAGTCAGGTCATTGCCTGTGAATCTCTTCCTCTTCTGTCGGAACAACTCTCTAATTAGTGGACTCTCAAGGCTTTGAGTTCAGAAAGGCTGACTTTGCTTGACCAATTAAGCTTGGAGCTTAATGTGACCAATTCACTCCATTATCCAAAAAACAAAATTACATGTGAGGTAGAAACTCATTTACATACTGCCAAGAAGTATACAGTATAAAATATGAGAGACTTCAGAGTAGATAAAAAGAGTTAGAAAAAAATCTTAGGAAAGCAAAAGACCACATAGACCAAGAGACTGTCTCTATGCAACCTAAAGATTGAAGAAATAGGAGGATTTAGGTATGTAGGTAATTTGCTAAAATTTTAATTTTCTATCTGGTCATTTGGCATCATGAAGATATAATCACATTGAAGCAATTTGCAAAGTGTTTTAATAATTTTTACTTCTGTTCAACAAATTTTCTTAGAACTTTAGTTTTCCATATTAACTTCTTGGGATATAAAAAGTGGTGATTTTGATGTACGTGGAGGATCAACCTCAATCTTAAAATCCATTAACTACCATCATACAATTCTATAATTAGGAAGATTTTCTTTTGAATCAGTAACAATTTAGTGATGGCTTACCTTCTGTCTAAATCAGCCAGTGGTAGATGCAATGGAAGGTAAATATTAAAGAGAGCACTAGCAAATACTCTTAGGCAATTTTGCTTACCACTGCCTGTGAATTAGCTCATTTAATTCTACACTAATCCTATGAGAAAGGTATTATTAAAAGCCCAGTTTTATAGAAAAGCAAACCATATGTCAGAGAGGTTAATTAACTTGGCTCAAGCTAGCATGCAGTAGAGTCAGGTGAACCCAAACAGTCTAACTTGAGGCTGGCATGCCACTCGTCAAGGAACCTACATTTTCTTTGGAAAAAATATACCTGTATGCATGACATGGTTAAATCACAACCAAAGGGGCAATGGGACCAATAGTTTGAATGAGTCTATACCACAGGCTCATTTAGGTAACACCACAGTGTTAAAATCAGACCAGACTTAAGAGAATGACTCCTGAAATGATCCAAAGGAAACTGAGGTCCATATACGTAAACTGTAGATAAAAAACACAAGGATGATGGGAATTTATTCTTGAATCTGGGAGACCATATCTATGGACTCCCCGCCACTCTGAAGTTTTCTTGAGCAGTAGATGCCTACACCTCCTTTCTAGAAATAGAACATTTTCTCAACACAACCTTACGAATAAGCAGCTGGCACATCAAAGGCGTGATATTGCGTGCTGGGAAGAGGTATCAAGGTTGGCAAATTCTTATTCCTATCTACCTTATGCTCCTTGTGCCTCTTGGGATGTCCTTTTCACATCTTCAGGAGGAGTTTTTGGTGCTGAATGAGAGTTTTATTTTAGGTGGGTTGTGCATGTGTGTGTATACATGCTCACGTGTGTGTAGGGTGAGAGAGGAACTGTCGTGCACCATGGGGAAATGCATGTGTGTGCCATCTGTAGAACCCTACTGCAAACTCCACATGACCAAGAGTGATGTGAGAAAGGATGAGTCAGGCCAGAAACAGCATTTCCTGACAGCCCACTCACAGCCGCATTGCCAGAAGGTTTTATTTTATTCTCTAGGTTCTAGTCTTCAGATTCATATGAAAAGATGATATTGCTGAAGCTGGTGATGAGATACTTTTTATAAGAATTGGGATGATGAATGACAAGACTAATCTACTGAGGGCAGCTTTATTCACCAATGTATACCAGCATCTAAGATGCTACCTGGCATGGAGTCAGGACCTGATAAATATTTGTTGAATGAATAAATGAATAATACATGAATGAAATATTTTGTATTGATTGGATCAGATCCTCCCTGGGTGGTGGAGAAGTTGGCAACTCTGATTGCATTAAAACTATGGGATATTTTTAGAAGCGAGGTTCTTGGACTCATTAGCAAACTACTCCCTGGTATTTTCTTAAGTGTATGTAGATACACAATTCAGTTAATAAGTATTTATTGAGCTCCATGGTTTGAATCCTGTTAGAGGTAGTTGGGGGTTGTGCATTGAACAGGGCAAACCTAGTCCTTATTCTCATAGAGCTTATTTTTTTTATAGGTTAAGCAACATAATACATGACTATATAATATTAATGATGGTGATCAATGCTATGCAAAAGCAGGAAAAGGAGAAAAAGAGTGATGGAGGGGCACTATGTATATTGGGACTAGTGTAGTCCCAACCAATTCCCTGGGAAAAGCATTGTCTAGGGCCTAGAATCAATTAATTGAGGATTTTATAAGGCCTGCCTCTATTTAGTTACACTGAAAACTTTTAAGGACTTCAATGGCACTCAAATCAAAGATTTGGAAAAATAATTTTCCACAAATTGTTCAGAAATATATTCCATCAGCGGGTGGTGGGATTCAGGATGGCAAAAATGATCAAGAAAGAACTTCTAGAGGAAACGAAAGGATTTTGTTAGCCAACGTGCTTTGAGCACTTACTTTGTGCTGCTAAACCTTTTTATGCTTATTAACTTAATTTCTCATCAAAAGACTTGCATGCAACAGGCAATATTCTTATCCCCATTTTATGGCAAACGAGGTACAGAAAATTTAAGTAAATTAACCCAGCTAGTGGATGGAAAATCCAGGATTGAACATAGGCATCCAACTCAAGGGCTAAATCATTAAATTATTCCCTTGTACACTTACCTATGCTGTCTCTACAATCCAAGTTTTCTAACTACTGATATACACTTAATCTTTGAATAGTAGAATGAATTACAGAGTTTTAGTATTTGAGAAAAAATTTTTAACCAAGCTACCAAATCTACCACAAAAGGATACAATATTCCATCAAGACTTTTTTTATCCCTTGAGGAGACCAAGTTCATTCCAGCCCACAGGCCTCTGTGCTTGCAGGTCCCTCTGCCTGAAATGCTCGTCCCTGGGATCCTTTTAAGGCTGGCTCTTGCTCATTAGTCAAGCCTCAGCTCAAAGGCCCCACTTCAGAGAGGCCTTCCTTGTCCACCCTGTTCCTGGTAGGCCACCATTTCCGAGTCACTTGCTATAGAATTGATCCTACTTTTATTTCTTTCCCAGCCCTGGTCCCTATTTGAAAGTTCATGGTTATTGATGTGTACTTCTGGTTGTCTGTTTTCCCCATTAGAATGCAAGCACCACAGCCTGGGCACAGCGGCTGCATCGTTTCCTGAAACTTTTCCAGAACCTGATCTCAGCTCCTTACCTATCAGAACCTTTAAACACATTTGAATGTACCCATATGTTCATTGCAGCATTATTCATGGCGGTCAAGACATGGAAGCCACCAGTGTCCTTCGATAGATGACTGGGTACAGAACACGTGGTATACATACAGCGATCCCTCGTTTTTCGCGGTTAATGGGGACCAGAACCTTCCGCGAAGGGTGAAAAACCGCGAAGTAGGCTTTGCCCCTAGGAATTTTCTCATGGGTCGATGTCGCCCCGGAAACCAATCCCGCGCCTTTATGAGAGCCCGTGGTATGTACTCTGAGTCAGCTCATCTCTTTGTTTGACAGGCAGGGATCCTTCTCTCTCGCGCATCCACATGAAACAACGCTCCTTTCCGCCATGTGGCTGCCGACAGGGTTGTATTTTTCCATTTTTATTTTTTGATGAATATTTTGGGGAAACCCGCGAAGCACTGAAGCCTCAAAACCTGAAGCGTGAAGTGGCAAGGGAACACTGTACTCAGTGGAGTACTACTTGGCCATAGAAAAAGATGGAATTCTGCCATTTGCCACAACATGGGTGGACCTTGAGATCATCCTGCTAAGTGAAATAAGTCAGAAATAGTCAAGAACCATGTGACCTCACTCATATGTGGGATTTAAAACTGAAAACAACAAAGGAATAAAACAAGCTTACAAAGAAACAAAGTCATAGACACAGATAAAAGTTTAGTGGTTACCAGAGGGAAAGGGGGCAGAGAGGGTGGTGGAGGAGGGACGAGACATCAGATATATGGTGACAGGAAGAGAACTGACCCTGGGTGACGAGCACACAGTGGGACACATAGGTGATGCATGTATTATAGAATTGTTCACTTGCAACTCATATAATCTTGCTAACCAATGCCACCTCAACACATTTAATGAATTATTTAAAAATTAAAAAGAAATCACTTGAACAAATTGTTGCAGACTCAGCTCCCAGAGAGCTTTACTTTTCCTGAGGACTGAGCTACTGGTAGCACCTGCCAACCATTCTGTGCAGAACTAGAGCTTTCTCTAGCAGCCAGATGGGAAAGGAGAGATCTGTACTGCAGGCCTGCAAAAAACACTTGCCAATAAGCAGCCAAAATGAGCCACGAGTGTTCTGAGGGTTGGCCTGGAGATCCAGTATGAAGCTTATTTGTCAGAAGGCCAGTGTGAAGGGTATTTCCATGCTTAGGTATCTGCAAGCTCATCGTTTCAATTTTGTCTGAATCACCCTGCACAGGTCTTGTTTGATTTTGGTTCCCACTTCATTTTGGATTGAATGCTCATAATGGTTTATCACCTATCTTCCCCTACTAGAACATAAGGTTCATGAGAGAAGGATCCATCTTTCTTTATACCCCTGGATACGCAATGTCTAGAGCCATGCTAAATACTTAGTAGGTATTCAGGAAATACTTAATAAATGGGCCAAAAATGAATCCAAACCCACAGCTTTGTCTGTAGACAAAGACTGGTGGAAGAAGAGAATGGAACAACTGTTTATTGAGTTCCTGCTATGGCCCAGGCACTGGTCCAGGTGCCTGGAAGTCACCTTATTTTAATTGTTTACCCTGTGAAGTTGCAAGCTTTGAGAGCCTAATTTTTAAGAAGCTAAAATTTAGGGGGAAGCCGGAATGGATCAGCGGGTTAAGTGCTCGCTTTGCAGCCCCGGGGACCGAGGATTGAATCCTGGTCCCGGGCCACGTGGACCCATATGCTGAACTGGGGTGTGTTTCCCATGTGGGAGACCCCAGTTTGGTTCTTGCCCCCCAATTCAGCCCCTGGCTCGAGGAGGTGTGCCTCCCATGTGGGAGGCCCCCAGTCCAGTTCCTGCCCTGCATGGCTCCTGCCCACCGATGTGGAATGAAACCATGTTGAAAAACTAATGACATACAACTATGGAGACTGCTCTGGGCCCTCCCCCTTCTCTATGTCTCTCTCTGTCTCTGTCAAAAACAGTAAAATAAATCTTAAAAAAAAATTTATAGGCTTTCTTCTTCCACATTGTAAAATCAGGTTTTGTTGGGAAGCAGTTCTTTAAATGCAAGTTCAGTCTCCCTGGGATTCTCAAACTTTATCAATTCACTGGGGTCTGTGCTATGACCCAGAAGGGCTGTATCAAAGAAATAACTTTGGATGGTGCCAGAGCATATCTGGGGATCAATGGAGGATTGTAACAAAAAAAGCCTTGGCCACTCATCACCTCTACAGGATCGTTTTCATTTATCATCTCAGTTTGCAATTATCTGGATAGGGGCCAAAAATACAGTTTTCAAACAAAACTGGTGAGGAGTTCAAATGAAGTGAATTTGGAGAAGGCTGTTTCCAGCATGTACAGCAAGCTTCGCCTGGGCCCGCTAGGGACGAGAGAAACACAAGTTGGCACAGTGGCCGGTTTGTGATGGAACAGGAGAAAGTGTAGGAGAACCAGTTCAGGCTAGATCTGACTGCCCTGAGTGCTACCCAGTCAAGGTCAGCCCGCTGCTCAGCCATGGCATTTACGAGGCACAATGTGGGGGAGACACAACGCACTACCCACCTGAGTCCTGAATTACCTTGTTAGGCATCCAATGTGTGCAAGATAGCACTTATGAGAATGTTCTTGAAGGTTTAATACCAGATAATCATTTTTGTTTTTTTGTTGTTTTTTTTTTTGGAGCTGATTCTTTGTGTAAATAGGGCCAATTTCAAAGAAAACCGGGCTTCCTTTTAAAAACTGTAAAATAATAGGGCCATTATGCACACTTTGCTCAGCCTTTTAAAGTACCTTGAAGCTGGTTGTCTCCTGAGCGTTTATCAAGACATGCCTGCAGGGCAAAGGCAGGTAGACTCTTTCAATGTATCCGTAAGTGCTTTCCTCCCTCTTCTATACAGGCTCTCTACTCAGGTCAACATTTCATTTGAACATATTCACAGGATTGTTAGACATAAAGAGTCAAACTGCTTTCTTAGGGATACAAGTGCCCACACATACTAGTGCAGCCCCAGCCTTTATTACCAATTAACTGAGTGCTTTGGGCGGCTCACAGTCTCACTGCAAGATGCAGGGCAGGGCTCTGAACAGGGCTCCGATGTCTTTTCTAGCTCTGGCTATCTGGTTTGATGCCAAATGCCAGGATCAACTGGGTGCCCTGGGTCACAGGCTGCGGCAGCCATTCAGAAAACCGCTCTGTGCACAGGCAACGTAGGAAGTTCATGTCAACCTTTTGCTTCTGAATTCACCTCTAGACTCTTCCTTTCGTAGACCCATAGCCTGAGACTTAGACTCAGGGTGTTTGGTGACAGTGCAGCTAATAACCCCATTTGTTCCAGCAACATCGCTCCCTGATATGACATCTAGAGTTCCTACATCTTTTTCTTTTTTTTTTTTTTAAAGATTTATTTTATTGATTTTTTACAGAGAGAAACAGAGACAGAGAGGGACAGACAGAAGTGGGAGGGCCCAGAGCAGTCTCCATAGTTGACAGCATTAGTTTTCCATATAGTTTCACTCCACAGGTGGGCACAGGGCTGTGCAGGGCAGGAACTGGGCCAGGAGCCTCTCACATAGGTCCGGGCAAGAACTGAACTGGGGGCAAACCCCAGTTCAGCACGTGAGTCCACATGGGCCAGGGCCGGGATTTGATCCTCAGTCCCTGGGGCTTCAAAGCGAGCACTTAACCCACTGAGCCATCCCAGCTTTTCCTAGAGTTCCTACATCTTAGACTAGAGATGGAGGGCAGAAGGAAACCATGCAAAATTCAGCGGTGTTGCAGGTACCTTTTTTACTTCCTGTTATCCTAGGATGTACTATATACTTAGGACTTCTTCCTCAACAGGAGCTGGAGGGCTTCTTGAAAATGGAGGTTGTTGGACTCCAATCAGGATGTAATCATTAAAAATTGTAGGGGGGGGGGTAGTGTGTGAGCTCCCAGATCTGCACTTTAAACCATGCACTGCAGATAATCCTTACTTAGGCTCACATTTGGGAACCACTGTCCTAGAACAAGGCAGACAAAACCTTGCAGGTCATTCCTCAGACCACCTGCTTCTGCCACTGACCATGATTCTTCACCATTTACTCAACAAAGATGCATCACCACCTACTACTATATGTCAGGCACAGTGGGGAGCAGAAGGTCACAGCAGCTGCTACCCTGGAGTTTATGGTTTAGCGAGGAGCAACAGATGATAAACAACTGCAAATATATAATACGTTCCCAGTGAGAAAATTTTCAAAGTAAAATGCAAGGCAAGTGCTGGGAGGTGTGCCCTTTCAGGTAAGGAAGGGTGATCATTGTGTAAAGACTTAAAGACGTGAAGCAGTGAACCATGTGGATGGAGAAGAACATTCCAGGCAGAGGACAGAAGTCAAGTCCCCAGGGAGGGAATGTGCTTGGTGTGTTTGAGGACCAGCAGGGAGGCTGGGTAGCTGGTGTGGGTCAGTGAAGAGGAAAGTCCTAGGTCATAGTCTCTCTAGGCCTTACAGGCCATGGAGAGGCTTCAGATTTTTCTGAGCAAAAAGGGAAGTCGTTGGCAGGCTTGAAGAGACCTGACACGATTCAAGTGGCCATTATCTGGGAGCTTGACTGCTTTGCTTCTAGGCTGCGGAGTACAAGCTGGTCCAACCTGTCGCCTGCAGGCTGCATGCAGCCTAGGACAGCTGCGGATGAGAGCAACACAAATTCCTAAACGTTCTCAAGTATTATGAGATTCTTTCGTGACTTTTTTTTTTAGCTCATCAGCTCTCATTAGTGTAGTGTGTTTTGTGTGTGGCCCAAGACAATTCTTCCAATGTGACCCAGGGAAGCCAGAAGCCTGGACAGCCCCGCGTAGAGTCTGGGTTGCGGGGATGGAGCAACGCTTTCTGGTGATAGTGTATTATACCTGCATCTTCCGTCTAGTCCACTGCCTTTCGTTTGTGCTCGGACTCTCTGCTCCTCGCTGCTATCCAGAGGGCAACATAAAAGAGGTATTTTGCTTGAGAACTGGGGCAAAGAGGAAGAGAGCTTGCAAGGGAAGGCAGGCCCAGAAAGTCTTCATTTATATATTCAGATTTTAATGAGTTCAGAGTATATGCAAGGCATTGTGCTGCTTTACATACGTTATTTTATTCACTCACAACCATACTGAGGTTGGGTCCATGGCGGCTTAGTCAGGAGGAGTCAGTTGGCCGTGGAAAGAGTTAGAACTGGGATCCAAAAACACGACTGTGACAGCAACACCTGTGCTTTCCCCTCCATGTCAGAGAGGGAACAGCTCCGTAGTCACCCTACCCAAGTTCAAATCCTACCTCTGCTGCTTCCGTGTGACTGGGGGCAAGTTACTTAGCTCTCTAGATCTCAGTGTCTGCATCTGTAAAATGGGGATGATAAAAGTTTCCTCTTCACTGGATTATTATTAGAACTAACTGAACTAAAACGTGAACACACTTAGAACAGGGCCTGGCACCTATATGTTCCTTATTGTCACCTTGACTGTAGGTGAAGTCGTAGGAAGCTACTTGAAAGAACCTAGGGCATGAAAACCATTTCGGACACATGTAGGATTGTCATGAGGAAAAAGCCTCAAATTGATCACTTAGTGGTTCTGAGAAACAGATAAAAGATCTAGACATAGTCAGCACTGTCCTAAAAGAGAATGGCCACCGTTGGTGGGGAGATAGCTCTCCACTGGGGTTACGAAGACTCTGTGAAGGCCCAGACGAGATGGTTTCAGAGGTCTTCTACCGAAACAGAAACCCTATAATTCCTTCTAATGTGAGGAAATTGGTGGTGTAACAGCCTGGGCTGGCTTTGTTTCTCATTGGTTTCTTTTTTTATTAATAATTAAAAAAAATTTATTTTATTGTCCTTGACAGAGACAGAGACAGAGAGAGACAGAGAGAAGGGGGAGAGCCCAGAGCAGTCCTCACAGTAGCACATCCTCAACTTTCCACATGGCCTCGTTCCACACAGGTGGGCAGGGGCCGTGCAGGGCAGAGACTGGGCTGGGGGCCTCCCTCATGGGAAGCACACCCTAGTTCAGCATATGGGTGCACATGCGTCCCTGAGGCTACAAAGCGAGTACTCAACCCACTGAGCCATCCAGGCTTCCCCTGGCTTTGATTTTCTTTCTCAGTGTCTTTTTTTTCCTTCTTCTTTGTCTTTATGAATTGGGTAACTGCTAGGCAGGGCCACACACACAATTCCATGATAGCAATGTCATGTCTTTTTGGTTGATGCTACCTGCTTGGCTCCCACAGGATTGTACATTTGGAGTTCTCACCCATGTGCTTAGACGTTCTATAATCTGGGTTATAGGATGGTAAAAAGATGGATGAATAATTAAGGTAGGACATGGTTTCCTGACCTTTGCTCATAAGACTGACGTTTGGTCAATTCCCCCCCCTGAGAGAGCCACCTTGCTGTTTATATATGAATATATACCACGGAGCATATGTATCATTCTATCTAGAGGTTTTGGTGCAGGAGGTATTTCTTGCTGAATAAATACGATCTGAAAGCATTCATAGTGGCTTTGTCTTAAGACAGCCTTTCTCTTATTTCTAAACCTCAGGCTTTGCAAGTGCTATGTCTGCAAGAGCAAGCTCACTTCAGGTTTCAATGCCTGGAATGTTTACTGCCTCTTCACAACAGAGCAGCACAGTGCGTTCCTCCCATTGATCACCGAGAATAAACATTTCTTTGTCTGGATGTCAAGACAACGGGCAGGTGTCTGTGTTCATAACACTGTTCTATTCAGACAGAAACACACCTTGAGGAATTTGGGGCATACACGGAGCCACCTACAAGTCTACTGTAATTCAACAATAAGCAGGACTGATTTTAGCAACACTTATCTCTGTTTTGCATGCCTAACTCCCTAAATATGTCCATATACCTCTCAGTCTTTCTAATCTAGCCTTGCAGCAGTCAGAAGAATCTACTCATGCTGCAAATATGGTCAGCCCCCCATGCTCCATCCGACCCCCCCAAATGTATAGCCTTAAGTAACTTCCAGTTGCTTTTTGGATTAAGATCAAACTTCATAATTCACAACACAGAGACACACAGGGTCACACCACTTAATAGCCTCATTCTGCGCTGTACTCCTTACTCCTTCGTGGACTATGCTCCAGCCACACTGGGCTTACTTCAGGACCTCACAGTCACCAGGAGCCTCTGGTGAACGGGCCTTGCACACATGCTCTCCTGTGCCTGGAACACGCTCATGTAAGTTGTGCTAATCCTTCAGATCTCAGCTCAAGTGGCTCTTCAGAGAAGAATGTATGAAAAGCAGCACAGTGCCTTGCACATACTGCACACTCATTAAAGACAATCAACAAATGAAGACTGTCGGGGCCCGCCTTCCCTCCCAAAGGTTATGCTGATCTTCTTATGCTTTACAAAACCCTATGAAACCGTGCCCTAACATAGCCTGTCCTCTCCATTTTAGTATTTGCCATGGTTTGCATTCATCTGATGAACTGATTTGTCTTCCATCAGGGCAGGAACCATACGTATGTTGACCAAGGTTGAACCCACTGCTTCGCCCATATCTGACACATAATAGTGATGTTCTTTTGTGTGCATTTGTGCTTTTAACATAAATGAGTTAATACACGAGTAGCTTCTTTTTGCAAGGAGCTTCACTGACTACTTCAATTTGTTCCTAAAAGTTCTAAGGAGGTGACATTTCCAACAATAGGATCCAGGCTTTCATGCACATCTTTAAAGCCACACATGGACTTGCCTCCTGTTGGCTTTTCCTCCTAACTGCTTTTGCAAACACTTGTGAAGATAAAGGCCTTGGCCATCTCAGCCCATCTTTTCTTCCAGCCCAATCTGCCAGCGAAGAAATGATGACTCAGAAAACTAATGGGCCAGTCTCCCGAACGACGCTGATGATTTCACTGCCGGTGATTTTTCTATTAGATTTATAAAATGAGTCCAAATGAAGGAATTGCCTTGGGGCACAAGTACCAAAGACAAACAGTGAATTCAGAAACACAAATCAGAACAGCACCGACCAGTGTATATTACAAGCAAGCCCCAGTGAAGGTGATATAGTTTGAAGGCATCAAAGAATAAAAAACCTGAACTTTTGTTGATGGGAAAAGGATGGAATGGGAGGAACCCAAGATTTGCAAGAAGACCATCTTGGTGCTACTGCTATGTGTCCTGAACAAAGATATTATCACAGCAAGGAGAGATGCCATCTATTAAGTAGCTACCAGGCACATTCTACTCATTGTGATTAATCCTTACAATAAACATGAAAACAAAGCAGTATTACTTCCATTTTACAGCTGAGAAAACAATGAAAAATTATGATGTTTTGTGAGATTTGTGTGAAGTAGTAACTACAAAGTATATAGCACAGAGTCTCACATACTCATAGAATGAGCCCACAGTCAATACTAGCTATGGGGGGAGGCAGAAAAATTCAGTCAGTATGGAACTATGAATACCTATTCGAGACTGTTGCTGTGGTAACTGTGTGTGTGTGTGTGGGGGGGGGGGAAATACAAAAGAAATAATAAGTTCCATTCACTGAATATTCACAGGCATTATGCTAAGGGTTTTGTAAACATTTATTTTTCCTACCTTCACAATGATACTTTGGTATGTTAATACCAAAAGTATGTTAATACTTTGTTAATAGCAAAAGTATGTTATAGCAAAAGGAATATACCAGTTAAATAACTGAAGGTCACCCAGGTAATGATCAGTTCTGAGATTGGAACTCAGGTCCATCTGGTTTCAGAACCCATTCTTTCCACTTCATTACTAAGACTTAATATAAATATTCATTCATACATCTACTCATTCAATCAACAAGTATGTAGTACATGTTTCCTATGTGCTAGAAACTGTTCCAGGTATTGGAGATATAGGAAAGAATGAAACAGAGGAAGTCTCTGCTTCCATGTGGTTGATATTCGGCAGTGTGAAAAGACAGACAACTAATAAGTAAATGGACATATAACATATCAGGTAAAGATAAGTGCTATAGAGTAAAAAATAAAGCAGGGTAAATGGAACTGGGGAGAGAGAGAGAGAAAGAAAGAGAGAGAGAGAGAGAGAGAGAGAGAGAGAGATTGATTTTAGATAGGAAGGCCAAGAAAGACCTCTCTGATGAAGAACATTTGAATGATTAATGTGATAAGACATGATTGAATTGGATTCTGGATATTTTTTAGGGGTTAGGCCCAAAGAATTTACTACAGAATTGAAAGAAGGATATGAGAGGGGAAAAAAAAAAAAAAGAATGACTCCAAGGTTTTTGGTTTGAGTCACTAGGAGAATAGAGTTCTCTTCACTAAGTTGGAGAAGAATGCTGGAGAAACAGGTTTTTCTTGAGAGCAAGCTGGGCGTTCTATTTTGAGATCTCTATTACGCGTTCCAGTGCAAATGTTGGGTGGGTGGTGGGATGTTCAGGTCTGCGTTCTAGGTGGGAGGTTGGAGCTGCAGGTGTAAATTGAATAGACAATATGTTAGATCCTGGAACTAGAGGAGATCACCTAGGAGCAAGCATAGATTAGGAGAGCACTGAGCCCTGGCCTCCAACATCTACAGTTCAGAAAATGCATAGGGACCCGGCAGGGGAGTCTGAGAAGGCCTCGCTAGTGAGGGAGAAGACAGAGAGCAAGTGTGTGCCTTGAGACCACAACAGGAAACTCCCTCGAGGAAGCAGCATCCTCTGTGCCGATGCTGCTGAGAGCTATAGAGCACAGCAAGCCAGGCCGGGACGACCTGACTCATCAACCACATGGTCACTGGGGACTCTGACAAGAACAATTGTGGTGGAACAATAGAAATGGCAAATCAGAAGAAGAGATGGCGACTGTGTGTAGATGACTCTCTGAAGACATTTTTCTGAAAAGACGAACGGGGATGGGGGGGTGGGGGTAGCTGGAGCGGGTGGGACACAGAAGCACAAGATGAGTATTTAAAGTGAGCTGATTTACCAACCAATGTAAGCCCAATAAATTTAACAGTTAAAAAAATCAATATGAACCTAAAAAAAGAAGAATAATAAAGTGAGATGATTTAGAGAATGCTTGGGGACTGCAAAAACAATCCAGTAGGGGATGTTTGCCTCACAATCAGGTGCGAGGTTTGATTCCTGGTCCAGGCCTGTGCAAATCCATATGCTGAACTGAGGCACAGCTGGCAATCGCCAGGATGCCTTGGCGGCGAAGGTTCTTACCTCCCATGTGGGAGGCCCCTGGTTCGGTTCCCGCCCCTCGCAGCCCCACATCCACCTGTGTGAAATGAAACTGTCACATCTAATAATGTACAACTATGGAGACTGCTCTGGGTCCCCTCCCTTGTCTCTCTCTCACCTTCTCTCAATAAAAAAATAAACAAACAAACAAACAAACAAACAAATCTTTAAGAAATGATTCTGTATAGAGGAAAGACTTGGTTACAGAGAGAGAGGAGACAAATTTAGGAACGAGGGGCTGGGTCAGGGGTGGGGTCCAGCTCACAAGTAGAGGGCTGGCCTTTGATGAAGGCAGGGACCATTCATGTATTATGCATAAAAATATTTCAAAAATTTAAATGTCAAACACTGTAAGATTATGTCTTACTTCGTTCTTACAACAACCCCTTCAGGTAGTATAATGTTATTTCCACATTACAGAGAGTCACAGTGTGCACTTGGGAAAGACTTGCAGTGTAGGTGTGCATGTGTGATAAGAAAATTAGTCATCAGGGATGGCTATGGGTGCAAGTGCATATGACGTGGGACTGAACAGTGGGTTAGTTTTAAATACAGGGAAGGAGTGAAAAAGAGAATTTTTTTCACATTTCCACAAAAACTGTGAAAAACAAGAATTGTATAAATATGTACAAAAGCACAAAATATCGTCATGAAGTCTTTCTTAACATCTACCTCTAAACCAGACTGCACTGGTTCTAATCCTAACCTTTTCACTTAACAGCTGTGTGACCTTGGACTATTTACCTAACTACTCTGTGTCCTGGTTTCCTCCTATATAAACTGACCTCATAGGATGGTTGTGAGGAATATACACACCCGTACACACAGTACAAGTGTGCCTCGCAAACAGTAAGCACTGTATATTTTATTTATTACTGTAGCATTATTTATTTATAACATAATAATCAATTAGAAAACTGTATATTGTGTGTGTATATGCACGTGTGTGTGTGTGTGTGTGTTTAGGCTTCCAGCAAGCCTGCTTTTGGGTGTCACTAGAAGATACTGTGCCTCAAGAAGTTACCTCTTCTTAAAGAGGCATAATTGATAGAGATAGATGAACTCCCATCCAGGCTTCATTTAAGAAAATTTCTTGGGAATCTACTCAGAGTCCAGCCCTGCACTAAGCACAATGCAGAGACTGAAAACAAATTAGGCAGAATCTGTGGCCCAAGCCGCTCCTCGCCACCAGGAGACAAACTTGTAATCAGATTGTTTCAATATAATCTGAAGGCTGTTTTCACACAGACACTCAGAACTAAATGTGCAGGGGAAAGGTTAGAGCACCGATTTTTGATTCAGAGAGTTTGGACTGGAGTCTTAGCTCTGCCACTTTACTAACCATGGCTCTGGGCAAGTCAGGAGGCTGTCAGGTTCCTCACCTTGAACATAAAGATGCCAGCACTTGATACCAGCGATGGTGGGCAGAGCAAAGGGGATGACAAAGGCACAGCCCTCAGCACACAGCCAGCAGTCCCCAGGCCTGGGGGTGTCGCTCTGCTTCCCCTTCTCATTTCTTCTTCCTGCTATGATTGTGGATTGTGTGACTCATCGTCATAATGACGTCTTTGGAGTCGCTAAGAATGGCTTCCTAGAAAGGCCTGACTTAAGCTGAGTTTTATAGGATGAGTAGGGGTTTGTGGCACGGGAGCATGACAAAAACAACTCAGAGAGAGGAATTGGCACATGGCATGGCGCATGACCCTGGTCGCTTTAGGAAAAAAAAGTGCTTCCACTCATTTGTTAGACAGCCTCCCCCAAAGCCCCTCCTGTGTTGGCAGTTGCCAAGGTAGGTCCACTGGACAATAACAGGTCAATTCCTCATCCTGAACTGGCTCTCTCATCCCTGTGGGTCTCCTCTGTCCTGTCTGGATGGGTTTCTTTTTGGCTGTGATTGGGATTCTGGGCCTCTAATCCGGAAACAAATCCTTCCCTACCAGGGGGGAGGGAGTTCTGTTTCCCTTAATGAGGTCCTTAGAGAAGGGAAGACAGGCCAATCACCTTCTCAAAAGCCTGTTTGTGCATCAGCATTCTTAGTTGTCCTTTTTTCCCCCCAGAGCTTGTTGTTACAAGTTAAAATGGTAATAAAGACAGTCCTGCCAAGTATGGCCCCAGAAAGCTCCCAAGCTGACACGGTTAAAACCACCTGCATTCATGTAGGAGTTCATGCTTTGTGACAGGTTTTTCATGTACATTTTGAATTGTGTCTATACCACAGCCTTGGTGTTTGTTAACTCATTCAATAAAAATGTATTAAATGCCTAGAAAATACTTGGTATTGTTCTAGAGCCCGGTACAACAGAGAGAAGACTGACATGTGGGCCCCACTTCTATAAAGCTTGCAGTCTAGCGAAGTGACTGATGTTAACAAAATAATTACATCAGTCTATTCCTAATAGACAAACTAGAACAGGTTCTTTAAAGTAAAGCAACCCAGTTCTTTATGACCTATGATCAGCTGGGGGTCAGGAACGCTTTTCATCTTAGGCTGAGAGGTGAAGCTAGAATGAACAAGAAATGAGGCCGAGGGGAGAGCGAAGCACCCCCAAAGTCTGTGGTTGGAGAGAGAATACTGAGGAATGCAGGAAGGCCTGTGTAGCTGGAGACCAGGTGAGCTGGGGTGTGTCTGAGGTCAGGCAGGCAAGTCAGAGAGGACTCAGACTATGTCAGGCCTGGTAGACTGTGGGAAGCCATTCCTGGGTTTCAAGTGCAAACACATTTGTGTTTGAGGGGTGGGGTGGTAACATGATCATATTTTTAAAAACTATTTTGATGGCAGCATGGAGAACCAAATCTCTATCTGATGGATAAAGAAACAGGCATGAGGGCTGAAAGTGAAGGAAAAAGAACTAATACTGTTGATTTACCCTATGTACAAATGTGTTCTTATATATCATATGCTTAGATAATGTCTTAGATATAGTATAAGCACAGTATAAGTAAAAGGTGATCAGCATCATCACCATGTGTAGGGCATTCTATATTCTCTGCAACCACACAATAAAGTATTAATTACCCATGTTTTACAAAGAAGGAAACTGAGGCACAGAGAAGTTAAATAACTACCAAGCAACACCCAACTGGCATGTGGCAGAGCTAGGATTTAAAGCCTCTGATCTTCCTGTGTTGAGAAAACAATGTCAAGACAAAGCTGGGAGACAAGCCAAGTCTTTTTTAAGGAGGGTGGCTCCATCCTTTAAGAAGCCTAGGAGTTGTTGAAGCTCTTAAAGTTGTTCTAGAATTATTTTTAAGGGGATAGTTTGAGTCATTTGTACCTATTTGATTTTCACAAGGAAATATATACAAGTTATTCATTCCCTGCTTTTTCAATTAAATAAAATATGAAGCTCACAGCCATAACTTTTCCAGAACAGACTACAGGGTGACATGATTGAGAACAATATAAAAAGAAAAATGCAAACTCAGATTCCTGCTGGCATATTTTCCTCCTCAAACTCTAAATAAGGGTAATTAGTTTCTCGTAGCACTGTGATGTGTTTAAGGAAACCACTCTTGGCTAAAGAGAGTGCAATAAATTTTTTAAAAAATAAATATCTAAGAAAATGCGTGGGACATGAGACTCAAGAACAGATAGCACCTACCATGCATTAAACTTGACTGAGAGCTTTAACGATCATATTGAATTTTTCACATCCAGGGAGTAGGTCTTTTTATTTTCATTTTATACATAACATTGGGTACAGAGGAGTTCAGTGGCTTGACCCAGCTTGCTTGGTATTTAACTTGTGCCTTTCCACTATGCCCCAGTGCCACTCCAGGATGTCAGTGTTTGATAGATGCAATGATCCTTGCCCATTGTCTTTATTATGTTGACAAAACAGTTAAAGATATGTCTCCGTACTCCCACCCGACTCCTAAATCTGGTGATAGTTGTTGAATCAATCAGAGATTGTTTGTTGGGACATGAAAAAAATGGGATTTTTATTTTGATGGAATAAATCAGTTAAATTTGGTTAAAAAACAGTTCAAGGAGATTCTTGTGGTGGTGGGGTTTTGTCTCTATGAGATAGGTTCTTTAGTTAGATTCCTATATAAAACAACAATCTGAATAGACTGAGTGTTTGGGTCCTCGAAGTCTGAGCCAGGATAGGACAGGAGACCAATCAGAAACAGAGAAGTCATCCAGACAGCTTCCTATATGAGTTTAGGCCTTTTGTGTTTGGAAAGTTTCCCTGGCAATTTCTATTCCTGTCACCCCCCTGTCCCTCCCTAATATGCAGAGGGACTTACTAAGTCTTTCTACATGGGGGAGGAAAGATTTCTCAATCAATCATCTTCTTTAGCCACCAATAGAATTTTTTTTTTAAATATCAAATTTTTAAAAATCTATGAAATCTCAATGTCTATGAAAAAATACCATCCTTTCAGTCTCCATTCAAGGGTAATCTGAAACTTCTACTCCCTCTTCTTGGGGGGTTCCTGATTGAAAATCACCTTATGGTATAGTAAATGCTTCACTTCTTTTATATGCACAGCTCCTAACGCCAGGCTCCTAGTCTGGGAATGAGAAACAGGCGTAGGTGTTCAGTCCTGGCTGGGCTGTTCATGAGCCCAGTTCCCGAAGAGTGTGGCCCATGGAGTGGCAACACCTCACTCTCCCCGGGCCTCTTCAATCAGGCACTATTTGTAAGACGACCCCCAAAGACTGAAATGTGGCCAGCCACTTGCCTTTCTGGAAATTGCTCTTTTTAGAAGGATGTGTCAGATCCAAAGAAACAGGTAAATCCCAGAGAGAGGATGCGTGACCAGCCACAGACTCTAGAAATGTGGAAACCTGCAGCAATCAGTGGAAGGCGAATGGCCAGGATGTTTACATGGCATACACACACACACACACACACACACACCCATAGAAAGTGCACACACACAAGTATATACAAATCATCCAAATGAGAAGGCAGCAGGACCAGAGCTGGGACCGACTGTACAAGACTCAGCTCACCCTCACATTGAGGCACTAACTTAGGACCCCCACAAACCACATTTCTGGTAACGGCTGAAAGTCACCTGTTCTGCAATCCAAGTACAGACTCTTTGCAAACCAATCCCACAATTGGCACTCCCCAGTCACGAAGTGAGCTAATTCTATTTGCTAATTGCTTTCTTGGGCAGACACCAACTGATTAAACAGAGACAACCCGGAGAGCTTAGATTCGTGTTATGTGACAGCACCTAGAGAAAAAATGTTCCTTAACATTAGTTCCAATTACTTGTTTGCATGTTACATACAGCAAGGGAAATGGGCAAAATATTTCTGAATTTCTTTTCAATCAACTGTCTCAGCTTTGAGATCAGCTTTGCAACATTAACTTCTCTTTAGAAAATACTTCCCTTTCCTTGCAAAAGACAGATTGATTTTAGAAGCAGATCTAAGTCTGTCAGATGCAAGCGTTTGCCGGGAACGACAGCCATCGAGTAGCTACAGAAAACAGTATCAGCAGAGCCTGTGGGAAGTCACATACCAGCCCACTTTTTCCCATCCACCCAGACACTCTCCCTCTCTGGTCTGTACCTTCCGTGTGGCAGCTGGAAGAGAGGATGGTATTCGGAGGTCTGAAGATGTAAGGCAGGTAACGAGAGAAGCATTTCATCTTCCAAAAAAAAAAAAAAAAGAAAAATAATAAAAAATAAAACAATCTAAATAACAAACCAGTCTCCCGAATCCATCAGGATTCTCCCGGCCTTTCAAGCTGGCTACATCACCAATATGTGTAGGAAGCTTCTCTCCCAGATCTGCAAAGCTGGGAAGCCCAAGGAATAACTGGAGCTGGGTCCCATTTTGCCATCAGCGCCAGGAAGCACTGCCTTACATTTCTGCATGCAGCTCAAACTCAGAAGCCCCCAAGCAAGCCGGGATATACGCTCTTCATTGGCTGCAGCTCCTCCGAGCAGGATTTGCTGAGTAAGTCAGTCCTGCCTGTAAACACACGCTGAATTGCCCTGCCTGAAACCTCTACCTTTTCCCGTGTGGTCAGTTTCTCTGTTAGCAATAGAAATCCAGCAGGATATGGGAGTAGTGAGGATAAGTGACTATCTCTTATTTAGCTGGAAGATCAGATGAAACAAAGACTGCATAGTGTTCCGCCCTGGAGAGAGCTGGCTGTTAAAAGGAGCCACCCGTAATGCCATGGGTCTCAGGAATATTAAAGTACAGTGCAATGAAATGGGTCTCTGTCCTTGCTTAATCTAGATTTAGTTCTATCTTTTTTTAATACGAAACCCAAACAATAGGACCATTTATCATTTAGGTGAAGCCAAAAGCTGGATTGAGTAGTCGGTGACAGGGCTAACACAAACAGATGCTGTGTTCCACTATGGATTTTTTCCCCCCTTCCTGCTGTCCCTCACACCGAGGCAACAACTTGGTTCTAAGTTATGTGCTGTACAAATTTAAAGCCACAGCAGAAGAACAGAGGCTAAACCCAAGAGAACCAATTCTTCACCAACTCATGTACCCTGCTGGCATATGAAAACATGACAAAAGTTGATCCAAGGATGATAGAACTTTACCAATATTCTCACTAGATAGATAGATAGATAGATAGATAGATAGATAGATAGATAGATAGATAGATAGATAGAATGAGAATATTAAAGGACATGACCAATCACCAAATATAAGCAATTGGGGTTGGGGAACTGGTTTGGTTTTGGCCCATGAAATAGTAATGACTTTGGAAACCTTATCACCTGAAGGCAAGCAAGTACAGGCATCAGTTTGGGATTTTTAAGTTCTGGCAAAGACACTATTGTATATGATGAAGAGAAAGAGGCAAGTGTCTTTTGTGTTGCATTTGGAGGCATAAGCAAATGATTTAAATGGTCAGCAAAAGAAAACCAATATTCTGCTGAGTGAGATTAAAAAAAAAAAAAAGATTTACTATAGCAGTGTGCAAGGATGCCTGGACAGCTCAACAGGTTGAGCGCTTGCCTTGCAACCATGAGGTCCAGGGATCGAATCCAGACCCCAGTCTAGGCAAACCCATATGCTGAACTGTGGTGGTGAAGGTTCTCACCTCCCATGTCGGAGGCCTTCAGTTTGAATCCCGCCCCTAGAAGCCCCATATCCACCTGTGTGGCATGAAACTATAGCACAACTAATGACATATAACTATGGAGACTGCTCTGAGCCCTTCTCCCTCTTCTCTCTCTCTCTTTCTTTCTCTCTCTCATGTTCTCTCAAAAACAATTTAAAAAATGCTTAAAAATATATAGCAATATGCCTTGAAATTGGGTAGGATAATGTTTAAACTTTATGGGCTCTTCTCTTTACAAAATTATTTTATTTAACTTTGGAGAAATGTGTTTACCTGCCCCACAGAGCAAACACTTAGAGCCATGAAGTAATCTTGCAGGCATGGTGGCCAAGTGGCAAGGCTTAGTGTCAGTCCAGGCCATTCTAGTGTAAATTGACTCGTCCTCCAATATGCCATCTCTCTCTGACTTATGGACCATTGTGACATGATGACAACTCCTGGCAGGGACACGAAATCCAGCCTATCTTATAACCCATCACATCCTTGGACACAGAGACCTAGCACGGGTGCGCCCTCCCAAGTAAGATGCTGTTTAAACACTGACCATGGTCTGCTTTGGTTGTGTGATCTCAGCCTCATGACAGAAGAACAGAACCAGAGGAGTCTTCCTGAGCATCTCACCTCTGATCAGCAGTGAGGCAGAGAGGAAGGAGGGTGGGCTTTAAAGTCAATCTGACCCAAGTTTGAATCCTAATGCATTTGTTTACCAGTGGGGTACACATGAACAAAACTTTAACACCAGTGAGCCTTAGTTTCTGCACCAGAAACTAAGCACCAGGTTTTCCTGGTGCTTCTTGGATAAATTGAGACAATAAGCATATGGAGCACCAGCCTCAGGGCAGACACTTGATCAACTGTCACCACCAATGTTGCTTTTACTGTTGCCTTTCTCTGAGCTTCTACAGCCATGTACCAACCTCCAAGCAGTGAAAAAGCAGGTATGGTTAAGAGGGGGTGCTGCAATTAAAAAGCCAGGGGTTAAGCCTGCCTTTGATATTGACTTACTGTGTGATTATGAGCAACTTAACATTTCTAAGCCTTGCTACATATCTGATAAGGATAGTTATAGACTTTTACACAATATTGTGAGTGCAAAATAGGATGGTTTATATAAAGGGTTTACCATAGTGCCTAGCACGATGTGTTCCATAAGTTTAATTGCTATTGTCTATAACAGTAATATCAACCCTTAATTGTAGCATCAGATTGCATTTACTTACCTGTCTTGTCTAGATAATGAAATTGTAAACTTCTTGAGTAGATATCAATGTTGAATTCATCTTTGCACCCCCGGTGCCTCACTTAGTGCTTGGCACAAAGAAGGTACTCAATCAATATTAAGTTGAACAAATGAATCAATGAGTGGATGAATATATATATGATATAGATATATATATAATATATATCTCATGTGTGTGTGTGTGTGTGTATATATATATATATCACATATTGATAGCTTTTGAGAGATGTTTTATACTTTTTGGCAAAAATAAAGTGAATTTTAACCCATCATAAAGCTAGAATATACCATTCAAGCAAAAATATTATGGAATCAATAAATAAACATGCTTCAACTTTGCATATTCCAGTCTTACATAAACAGTGGGCATTTAGTAAACACCTTCTGAGTCAATGGGAGGCAGGTCGTAAATACTTCCTGAGGAAAAAAACATCGACAATTATCCTCAAAGAACTCAGCAAAAAAAAAAAAAAATCCCATATCCTAAAAAAAACAAAAAAACAAATCCCAAACCAAAAACAGCAACAACAACAACACTGTCTCCTCCATTAGAAACAGAAGAACATTAGGCCAACACCCCCTGTGCCTCAAGGGCCTCTCCAAACCAGCAAGGACTTCTTGACCTCAGTGAAAACATCTTCTCCAATCCCAGTTTAAGGTGACCAATTTAGTGCCAGGCCCATGTACCCCAAGCACCTGTACACAGAATGGGCAAGGGGCAGAAAGAACACAGGTGAAATTTTCTTGACTGGAAATTGCCGATGCAGGTGGTTTGCACTGCACCATATTCACTATTTCAGTGTGCTTTTGTGTATTTCTCTTTTTGATTTTTGTGAACTGCCCTATTTTATAGAATAGAAAACAGACTGAGAGAATATAATAACGGATGCAAAGACAAACAGCTCCCAGAGGAGCTCAGTGTGTTCGTACCAGAATCACCCCGGGGAATTTGTGAAGAATACAGATTTCACAGCCCTCAAACCTGTTGATTCAGACTCTCCAGGCAGACAAGGTCAATCTGCATATTTAACAATCTGAGTAATTCTTACTTGAAAGTTTGAGAATCTCTGAGTAAGGTCTTCATTTCATGCTTTCACTTGAAGGGTCAGGATAACAGAAAGTTTCCAAATACCCTTGGCTTAAATCACTTGCCTCACCACTTTTGCCCAACAATTTGTTGCCGCCCTGATGTTATATCAGGCATTAAGCTGAGTGATAGGGACACAGGATATAAGATACCACCCCTGCTCTAAAGGAGTAGACAGTCCAGAAAAAAAAAAGGGGGGGGGGGACGGATAAACTATTTTAATACTGCATCATAGATAGAGGCTATGACAGCAGAAAGAGGTTCTGAAAAGATTAGTTTGGATTCTAGACCCCTGAAAGGTTAATGTCAGAAAGCTATGCTTTCTGTATTAGGCATTACTTACAAAATGCTCCCGTTAAAAGGCAATTATCTTGCTGGGAGGCATAGCAAATGAACAGTTAGCAGTCATTAACTCCATAAGGGGAATTAGACTCTGAGGTGCCTAATGTCATCACAGATAAGAGCAGGCTCACCAGAAAGGAAGGAGTCTTTATAAGGACAGGGGGGCCCAAAGGCCATGGCAGCAGTCTGGGGAGGGAGGCGCAAGAGCAGAAAGAGGTCTCTGAAAGGGAAACCAGGAGCCTAGAAGGGAAAGATAGAGGTGACCGATCTTGGGTACCATGTGAGAAGGGTCTTGAAGTCTGGCAGAGCCCAGAGAAGACATTTCCCACATGAGTTCTACCAGCCATCAAATGGCCCCCCCAAAAAGGATTTAATTGGGAGATTCTTGAGTGCTATACCATGGACCAGGCGGTTCCAAGTTTGTTTTTAGACTGACCTTCTGGGAGATTAGAAGAAATCATGTTTGCCCTTCAAAGTCCCAGCTGGAACCCTTGCCTTGGAGACAGTGGACCCTGGTCTGTTCCTTCCGGTGCCATCCCTGTCCCCTGCTCTCATGGAAACCCAACGCTTATGAAAATGTAACCCTCATCGTTTTCTTCCACCGGGTTCTTACAACCTCCTTTGAGGAAATTTCAACATTACAGTTTTTCATTTTGCTAAGAAGAAAACTAAATCCCAGGGACAAAAAATAAAAAAGTTAGCTTATTCTAGATCAGTCAGGATGAGCCTGCCCAGGTCTTCACTCTCATCAAAGCAAAGCAAATTTCTATTCATTCTTTAAGTAGGAAATAAAACGTCGCCTCTTCAGGGAAAGGTTTCTTAATGCTTTGGAACTGGGTCAAATCCCCCTACCCTCAACTCTCAAATACCATCCTCCCCTTTCAAGACACTCATTCATTATTGAACATACTTATTGAACACTGGCTATGTCAGGCACTGAACATGGTGTTAAGAAATCAATAGTAAATGTGATAGATAAAATCCTGCCCTCTTCTTTGGTTATAATTCTCATTCCTAATATATAGGGCCATGGTGAGGATTAAATAAGGCAATTCACTAAAATGCTTAGAATTCTGTGTGGCACAAAGTAAGTGCTATTCAATTATTTGGATAATTGCTAATAAGTATATAATTCCCTCGCCAGACTCTAATTGACAGGATGGTAGAACTTTGATTTTTCTCTGCTGAATTCTGAGTGTGAAGTTCACTGCCTGGTGCATAATAGAAATTCAATAAGTATGTGCTGGATTGAATTGAGTTGAACTGAAAAGGAGAATTCTGACCTAATTTATATCATGTTCCTCACATTCTCCAGCCAGGGTGTGAAATTCACAACTTGATACATTCTAAGCAGGAGAAAGAGGGACCTCTTTTTGGTGAGTTCATATATGCATTCATTCAATTTAATGTCTTTAGCAGCTATTAAATGCTAGGCATGCTTTTTGATGTTGGCGATACAACAGTAAATAATACATTTTGGTTTAGCTCATTGAGTTTATACTCTGCAAGAAGGAGATAAACAATCAATAAGTAAACATTATAACCATAAGGCCCTTTCAGATGGTGGAAAGAAAAGAATGATCTAGCAATTCCACTCTGGGTATTTATCTCAAGGAAACAAAAATAGTAACTCAAAAAGATATATGTACCCCTACATTCTCTGTAGCATTATTTATAATCGCCAAGATAGGGAAACAACTTAATATGGAAGGTTTTCTATTTCTAAGACACAGCGCCAAGGGTTGTGGAAACAGAGAAATACGTAAGACAGAGAGTGAAGTCGAGCAAGGAGATAAGAAAGAAACAAATTAAAAATTTGAATATATTACAAATTACAGAAGGACAATAAGAGAGTAATAGATAAAGAACAGAGCAGGAAACTCTCACACCTAATTGGGACATTGGGTCAGATGCTAAGAAGACTTTCTGGTGGTGGCAACATTTGAGGTAGGCTTTGATAGACAGGGAGAATTTGCATCTGTGGAGATGTGAATGGGAAGAACATTCTGGTAGGAAGTATTTAGAGCAACAGTTTAGATATAGAAAACCTCAAGAATTATTTAGGAAATTATGAGTATTTCTGTGTATGAGTCTGTCTGTATAATACCTGGTAAGATGTTTCTTAAGGCTACTTTATGAACATAAAAATAATATTATACTTCCTTCAATTTTTACTATCTAGCGATTCATAACTCAAATTCACTTTCCCCTATTAACTCCAAATCAAGGGAATTATAAAACAAATTTGAATATATAAAGTACATTTCAATGTTTATGTCTGACTATGCATTCATTTGGAAAGAGCTCTCATTTGGAAAGAGTGAACTTAACCTCTCTTGTCCAAGCTGGACAAAGAACAGCCCAATTGTTCAGTCCAAAAAAAGCCTCAAGACCTTTGCAAGAAGAAGCACTTCCAAGTAAATCCAGAATGTGTTTCCAATTCCTCAAAACAAATGGTCTTATCTGCTTCCCTCCGGCATATCTCTGGGTTTTAATTAAATCATGAACAATAGGGGGGAAAAATCAATATGCTGAGCTAATAACAATAGATTTTTTTTTAAGATTTCTCTGACTATGATATCTATTTTGGCCTTATTCCTCAATCTTAGGCAGCACTATTTTCTTCTGGACAGGTGAGAACAGTAGAGGATTTTAAGGCAAACCAACCCAGCCCATGAATCCAGGAGGCAAGATCTTATTAAGAGTTGCTGGCCCTTAGACCACCCTTTAGAACAGGGGTGTCCATCCTTTTGGCTTCCCTAGGCCACATTGGCAGAAGAATTGTCTTGAGCCATGCATAAACCACACTAACACTAAAGTTAGCTGATGAATTTAAAAAAGAAAAATCACAAAAAATATCTCATAAAATTTTAAGCAAGTTTAGGAATTTGTGTTGGGCTGCATTCAAAGCCATCCTGGGCCACATGTGACCTGTGGGCCACAGGTTGGACACGCTTTCTGTAGAGATACAAGAAAAGACATTTGAGTGATGGGTTTAATGCCTTCGCTAGAAAACACTTAGAGCCCAAGTCTCTCCTTGGTGCTGAAAGGCCCTGTGGTAAATCTCCCAGGAGGCAGGAGGGAGAAAATATTCTACCTGTTGCTGTTGGCTGGAGGAGGCTCTCAATCAGTAAAACAGTTCCCTGGGGAGCGCCCCACTGCATGGGGCCTGCAGAAGCATTCTGTGTGGCCTGCCGAGTGTTTATTTTTCAACTCGAGCAGCATGCCTTTAAACAGGCTCCGCGCTCACTAGCCTCTCTACCCCTGGAGAGACTGACACACTACGTTCCCCCCAGTTGTTCCATGAGCTGTGCTGTTACAGCAGGGGTTCTTGGCTTCAGCATTATGGACACATGAGGCTGCATCATTCTTTTGGTTGGTGGAGGGAGTGGGGCTGGGCTGTCTGTGAGCAGGGTGAACGCTGGCGTGGTGGTCTATCCTATGCATTACAGAAAGTTCAGCAGCATCCACGGCCTCTATCCACTCGATGCCAGTAGCAAGCCCTCCCCACTCCAGTCTTATCAATAAAAAATACCTGCAGACACTGCTGAATGTCTCCCAGAGGGCACGCCTCCCCTCCCCACACACTCAGAGAATCACTGCTTTATAGTAGTACAGCCTCAGATACCAGGGTTGAGGAAATGGCCACATTCATTGTACATATGGCAGCATACTGTACATAAAACACTATGCATTGAGTAGAAGTAAGGAGAACTACTGTATTTATCTGTGTATAAGATACTTTTGTCTAAAATTGTTAGACCAAAAATTGGGGGTTGTCTCATACATGGGAGCAATCTGTGTATTGATTTAAGGTAGGGTTAGAAAATTAGGAGTAGTCTTATACACAGAAAAATATGGCAAGTTGTAACTGCAATTCCTCATGTCTCAGTTTCCTCATCTCACCCTCCCACAGATCTAGCGTATACATCCTAGGAAACAATATTTGTAAAAGCGTTTTGAAAATTTAAAAATACAATGTTGTTGCCACTGGGTCTAACCTG